>JAPYZT010006890.1:0-13522 GCA_030522965.1 Tryphoninae sp. A BG-2022a | reverse complement strand
ATCTATAAGTTGGTATTACTGACGTCACCCAATGTATAAGCATAGGAGCTTCGTCTCTTACCCCCACCCTCAAAAAAGATTTACCAACAACCTTAATTTCTTTTTATCTCGACACACGTAACTCCGACACGAGAAAGTTTATAAAACGTGAAAGACAAAATTTTGTTCATTAATTCCTCGTTTAAAGCTGTCCCTCTTTCGCCAGCTCTGAAATATTTGTATTACAAAAAATATTGTCAGGAGCTTGAAGAGACGCGGATGTATTTAATTACAAAATAGTTGCCGGATTATTTAATAAATATTCAATGCGGGCTAAAAAAAAATGAAAGTAGCCAATCTCTACCTCATTTCCATTTGAAATATTTCCAGTCGAGATAGCTTTTTCGCGATTCTTTTTGTTCGAGCATATTTAAATTATAGATAGTGCCATCAATCCTTCGTCTCAACGAACGTGGAGGAGACGCCTATAGCAATATCATTCCATTTTCACAGTAGAACGAATAGCGGAAGAGAAACCGATAATCCTTTGCCCCTCTTCTGCAGATTATCCTGATCTGGTAAAATCTCTAGTAGAACGTCAAATGCAGAGAACTCGTTCATCAATGACTATACCTAACTTCGATACAATGTCGAACCTTCTCCCGTGAATATGTCTCGTTCTATTCATCTAGATTTGACCGTCGGAATGAAAACGAGGTCAAAAACGGAGCGAGGCTCCGATACTTTTTGCAATTTTCCTAATGCATCGTGTCTGGTCGACCCTGACTCATTGGCTCTCTGTCTCTCCTACACGCGGTTTGATAAACATGGTATAGCGAGGTACGCGCACGATCAAAGCACTATGAAACGATAACGCGACTGCATCGAAGATTCCGGATATCCATTGTGGGTGCGTGTTCATCGAACCGTGAACTTCCGTAAAAATTAAAAGTACTTTCCTCGCGGAGCTCTATAATTGAATCTCTGCACCGGGAATTACCTCCGATAGACGATAGAACGAGGAGAGCAAAGCATCGGGTAAACTTTCGGCGTGGGCGAAACACGAAAAAGTACTCCGAGAGCCACTTCGTGCTCGCACGGAATGAACAGACATTTAGCACGATCGTTCTTTTTATTCGTCTCGACAACTTTCGATTCTAATTTCGTAGAACTTTCTAAAGTTGACACCGAGAGCGTGTTCGTACAATTTATTTGTGACTGTAAAACAGTGGTCGAATCGAGGAAACTCGATGAACTTTTTCAACATGAGATAAAAATTGATTGGACGTGTTTGCAGTTTCCAACCGAAATGAAGTTTGCTCAATTTCAATTCGAGAATCTCAACTCCTAAAATAAACGTCCCACGTACGTTAGCTCGATAATCTTTATCGCTGTTTCCTCCAATTTTGCTTCCATCTTTCCCCCACGACTTTACGTCTCGGTCGAGATTTCCCACGGAACAAATTGAAAACGCTCGACCGAGAGTGGGTGTGTAGCGTCGACAATTTGGTCGGAGCTTTCGCTATCGCGGCAATTCCGTGACTGCGACAGACTGGAAAGGACGACAAGCTGGTCTGACCACCGGGGGTCTTCATTATTCACAGGGCGCGAGAGGGAAGACGGAACGAGAGTGATAAAGGGAAAAGGGATGAGGGCTTGTTGTTGGCTCAGCGTAGTCACCGTGCCATCCTCAATAGAATACATCAACGCGGGTACAAAGCTGAATGAGGGGCGCGAGTGTATACCACCCGGGTCGTGTCCCACTCGTTGGACGACGTTCGCATATTCCCGTATTAAAGTCTCGGGCCATATACGGTCTCCGCAGTGAAGAGGAGTGTCACTAGCAAGCCACTGCCATTCCGGGATCGCAGTGCGACGGTAAAAGATGCTACGTAGAATAAAGAAATCTGCGTCACGAGTCGACCGCAGTTGCGATACGTGCTACCCGGTCGTTCCCTCGTGAACCGTCACGTAGACTTGTATCAGTCTCTCTCTCTCTCTCTCTCCGTTCGGTCAAAGGAAGATCAAGAGAAAATGGAGAAAAATTGAAAGCGACATGTCTGGCACGACATTCATGACATCGTTCGTGTCCCACTCGATGTTTACATTTATTATTCGACCTAAGGTTCGCCATTATCAGATCCAAGTTCTCGCAGTGATTTTCTCATCGTGGGTACAACCGGATACATTGTCGATCCGAGTCCTAAGTACAAAAACTGTTAAACCTAATGGGGTAACCAAGAAAAACTCCCATTAGTAGGCTTATCGTCGTTAGTTATCTTTGTTTTAGTATCTTCATCCCGAATCGTTACACCCTCGTGAATGGTGACCTTGAGCGGACGACGTAAATCCAACCGAACCGGATGGTTCGACCCAAGCTTGAGGTCTCACGTACGAGGGTCTGGATCGTGGCCAGCCACATTTCTCCCACGTTCACTCTACCATGACCCTAAGGTGATTTGAGGTCACCTTGATAATTCCAAGTCCGGTCTCGTCAGCGCTCTATAGGCTATATCGACGACTAAGTGAAATATAATTTATGCCACGTTATGCCTTGGCATGCTACGACACATGTAGAGCTAACGATGACAAATTTGTGCAGAAATTCTGTTGAGGTACCTGAACATCAGGACCTTCTGGATATTTGTGTCATTGTACTTGGCTACTTTTCTCTGATTCCAGCCTCCTTCCTCCGGCTTATTTTCTCATAAATCGCGCGCCCTCTAATCTTTCCGCTAGGCGCATGCTATCGGACACTCCGAGATCTCCAAGCATCCGAGTGTTGACGGTACTTCGATGTTGCCCATCTATTCACGTATGCCCGGTCGTCCCAATTTCATCTAGCTATCGCGTGGGTGACCTTATTCCGGGATTCCACCACCCAATATACACCGAGTTATGTATATGTACTTCACTCGATCGTCATCGTTCCGTTCCGCGAAGAAATTTCCGGGTCGCTATATGTGAGAGATCCTCGTTAATCCGACGAATACGACGTGGAAAAGTGGCGCTCGCGTGTTCTAAGTTCGTGTGCGGATGTATCATCTGTGTGCGATGCAGCGGAATGAGACGAGAGATGAGGAGAAAAAGTCGTTTCAGGCACGTCGTCAACGTCCTTTTCCTCGCTTCTTCTCGGTCGAACGGCTGACTTTCTCTCTTTCTGGTTCTCTCGCTCCCTCCCTTTTGCTCTTTCTTGCTCGCGGGCATATCGATGCAGTCGGCTTTTACCACCGTCTACGAGGCTATGTAGCGCTGTTACGACAGTCGTAGTAGACGACAGCGATGCATGCCAGTCGAGGATTTCCATACGAGCTTCACTAGTCTCTTGTGTGACAATGGTGAAGACCCGGAGGAATGTATAAACCACACACATGAGCTTCCTCCTCGCTCGCACCAACTGTCTCGTCCGACCATTATTGCTGTTCCGAATCCCCCACGGCGGATATACAAAATGAGGTATGACGTGTATACCGCAAGAGGAAGAAACTCAACCGTACGTTGAAGGAAAAGCAGCGAATTGGAACTTCGAGCTCCGGTTGATCACAATTTTCGCATTTTTTTAGCTTTTAACCGTCAGTTTTCCAACAACCGGAAACAAGACTGTTATATTTGTGCTGTGTGGACAAATTTACAATTCTCCACTCTCTCTCTAAAATCATTTTCAATGAGAAATAATCTCAGCCTCCTCAACGTGCCAAAAGTCCAAAAATGATGATCCATTTCCGGAACTAGGAATAAAGATTGCTTCAGATTATACGGCGCGAACAATCACGTAACAGCAACGTTACGTATCGGCATGGACACGATAATTTTACGCGTATGCATATATTGCACCGGCAGCCATCCGTCATGAACCGGCAAAACATTTTCGAGAGCAACTTACAATTAGCGGAACGATTTCGCCTAGGCGCTATGGAAAATGTTGTCATTGGTTCATGACGAGTTCCTGATGGTGCAATCTGCATATATACGTAAAAATGTCTTATTGAGGTCGATACGAACCGTTGCTGTTAGATGACGATCCATTCCGTATAGTTAGAAGCAACGGTCAACACGAATATCACGATTATAATGACGTTTCGTTGAAAAGGTTGAAAAGCTGAATATTTTTGTAAATTGCAATATATCGAGATTTTAAGAGTGATATTCTTGATGCGCGGGAAATTTCCGATTCTGTAACCTCCAATTGAAGCCTTTTTGGACAAACAAAATTTTGACCTTCGGCAGATGCCGATAGTCACAGTCGTTATTTACTTTCCGAACTTTGGGAAACTGGAGGAGGTAAAAATTTGGATTCGCCCAAAAAGGCTTTGTAGCATCATTTCTGAATCGGAAATTTCCCGCGTGACAAGAATATGATGAAATAAAGGAGCTTTTGAGGAAAAAAGTTTTTGCCCTCATCGTCTAGGCGTTTTTTTACAGGTCCCCTCCTGTGGGTCCCAAAAATCGCGATGTTCGAAGTGTCACCAAGGCAACAAAAATTGAGCTATCCGGATGATTCTAAGCGGATTCTCGAGTGTTCGGCGAGTTCTTCAAAAAGTTATTCGTGAAATTTTCTGTCGGACGAAGGAGTGCGGAGATACAGCTTTGCGAAAAGTCGATTTATCAAAGTTTCGCGAATCCATCAATATTGCGATGTACTGTATTCCAGTGAATTTTAATCCTTTCTTAGGCTCTAAAAACCTATGTCGATCGCAAATTTCCCATACAACAAGAAAATCGCGGTTTCGTTTCAGAATTTGCCCATTTTATCAACATTAAGTTTGTAAATCGACATTTCGAGTTTTTTTTTTACTTTTTCCGTCATATATTTAAATTTTTCCAGAAATTATTAATCGTCATAAGCATCACTCTATAAAGTTGCCCAGAATAAAAAAGATTGATCAATCGCCGAATGACCAAAGTTTCAGATGCCTTGAGGGATATGTGTGCACCTCAAGTATAGATATATTGCGTACGATACAATGAACGATAGCCAGTGTTACGACGTGGGCGGATGGGTGGTGGTCCAGGATCGAATGACAAACGGGGGTATATGCAGCAAACGGTTCGGAAGCACGCAGCATGATAGGGTTTACGAGTACCCTCCAGTCTATTCACTAGGATCCCGCGTTTTCTCTTTGCAGCTCACATCGCACAATCTCCTCTTCCGCTTTAACCATTTTTTCTCTTATTGGACGAGGGTTTTGCAGAGCGCGATGTTAGAGGTTGACGCGAGTCATCGAATGCGAGACATAAAATCGACGACACGATCTGGATTTGCATATAACGATACAGATTTTATCGGTTACGGTAAAATAAGTCATGCGTGGGTTCATCTCTGTTATACGACCCAGAATTCTAGCTAAACGTTTTACGCCGCGTACAGCCCTCCATTAAAGCGAATGGGTGACTATAATCGCACGTAAACTTTTTTTTCAATTTCTTTGGCTATTCACAGTTAAAAATTGATCAAATTTCCATTCCCATTTAGACCTGAAAATTTTATAAATCTCATAACCTACTATTGATGGCGACACACGTGACCAAGTGGACGCCGAGGGTATCGCCTCTGGCGGCGAGAATCACAATTAATGCTGCGCACACTATACACGCGCTATATATGCATAACGTGTACGCCGTCCATTTCGTGGTGTGCATACCATTCAATGACAATATGGCTGCGCTCACACGTGCCTAACATCTCGAATGTTTCTTGACTCTTCTGTCGTGGAATCTATTTCATATCGGACTTTTCGAAGCACGTTTCGAACTATCTCCGCGTTGATATATTTTTGTATTCGTGCTTGAAATTTCTATCCTCGAGATGGGGAAAAAATCATATTTCGCGATCTTGAAGCTCTTCGAACTCTCGTACTGTCAGCTCTCACTGTAGAAGTACGATGGTTAGTCGATATTTCGAAGGAAGATTATACGAGCGAATTTTACGATACATGCGCTTCAATATCGCTTTACGCCCGCATATCTATTATATATTGTCTGGTATCGGATCCCCAGGAACTTTCAGTGTTGGTATCCGAGAACCCAAACACGCTAAAACTTACGAGTCGTCGACTGATCGATATAACATATATCCCAAGCTTGCACGATCCACAATCAAAATTCCTCTGTCATTATTCTCAAATATCGGCACAAGCCATGTCACCCTCCTAAGAATTGATGACAAGAAATAAATTCTTTCTTGCTTTCACTGAAAAAAATTCAAGACGAAGAACAAAAGCAAAATTCACTAGAAAGTTTACAATCAAAATATTAACAAGTCAAACTAGAGGAATCTGCTGATTGTAATTGTCCAGTACAGAATAATTTCAAACTTCTAATAAATTTATATTGTGATAAACGTCGGGGCTGAATCTTCAAATTGTCCACCACTCCAAATACCTGCCAGACCGCGAAAATAATTATGTACGAATAATAATAATAATATTTTCGACGTAAATGTTCCCCCAGCTTTTTGTGGTTTAAGTTTTAATGGCTTTTCAAGTGCTTTTAAACAGCGGGAACATTATTCAACGTCGCTATACGCCATGATGTAAAAATGACTGTCGCTGTTAGCCTCCACGGTAAAGTGGACACATAGAGAGAGAGACATACAGGCAGAAAGAGGTAGGCTTGCTCACAAATGAACCTTTGTCTCCTACGAACTTGGAGTCCCGTTGATTGTTAATTAGCAGGGATACCACTTATCCCACGGGACTGTTGAATATATACGCACTTTATTCGAGGAAAACCGCTATGAGCTCGTCTTAGGGGACACCTAGTTATAATTAGAGTGAAACGGGGGGGGGGAGAGGCTGGCGACTCCTTCTCACATCCTCGTGGTCATCTCTTGTCGAGTCACTCGGGAGTCGGTGTTATTAACCGAGTTTCCACCCGAGCAACGGTTCGCATTGTTTCGTCAATCCTACAGGGAAATGGAATCATCAGATTGTCTCGATTATACATTAACGCTTTCATTAAAATTATAGAATTAGCTCGAAGATTAATTAATAATGAAGGCACTTCTCTCTCATATCCGAACTACCCAATAAAGATTGACTTAATCGAGGGGATTGTCACTAGGGATGAAGAAATTATAACTCAATTAAAAAATTGATTACTTCGTAAATTTAATAATGTATTTAAATATAACTTTATTGTTCAATTAATTAATCAATAATGAATAAATCAATTAAATTTATCAACGCTTAAATAACTCATCATCGAGTAATCGGATCGACGGTAACAACAAAAATTGTCAATGTTGCGAAACGTATTGGCAAATATGAGGACGTAACGTTCGTATTTTAAACGAGCGTTTCATTTCGTTTAAGAGCGATGACCAATCGGAAATGGTCAGAAGTGACGAATTATTGGCATACCTCAACATCTCTCGACTCGGCATATTCCATAAGCCATTCCAGTTGTGGAATATGGTCAATAACTGTGGGACACGGGTCGGCAACTGTACTGTGTATTAATTACACCGAATTCTGGTTGTTCTGGTTGCGGTGACAGAGTTACAGTGACCATTTTCGGCCGACTCGTTTTGCCAGGCATCAATTCGTCGACGGAAAATCGTTATTTACGCCTACTGGTAGAATCGACGAATTAATAAGGATCTCACTCCCGTACTACGAACGATGCGGTGCCATCGATACCGTTAACCCAGTTGCATATGACAATGGTCTCAATGTTCTTTCCTCCCTGCGCAACCTCACCCTCGTTGTGAAACTGATCAATTTCCATCGGATTTCATTCACTGTCGGTTCTTCACTCGGCCCGAATATCACGAGTGATGGACATGAATAGAAAAAGCTACAAAATCGCACCCACTAAAAGTCGAAAAGCGGCAAGGGCCGTTCATTTTGTTTTCTGGCCCGTGCGGCTCTCGAAAGAGGATTAAAAAAAATGCTTGGGTTCGTATGAATTATCTACCCGTGGATTAAAAAAACCTCGTATGAGAATTCATGCGCAATCTCCTGCGTATAATAAATACGGAAACGCGAAATGGCGCTGCGGTCAGCTCACATTTTATATTAATCAAGCATATATATACGTTCCTCTACGTACATACGCTCATATATATATTTACTTTTATTTTTTACTTTTCGTGCAACGCGAAAGAGAGTAGAAGAGACGGGGAAAACTACAATGTCAAGGTAAAAATATAACTGCGAAAGCATAGCTGATAGGCTAACGTATCTGCCCTGGACAGTGGTCCATAGTTACGGTTATTTATATTGCTATATATATATATATATATATATATATATGTATGTATGTACACCACGCTGCGTTCGGCTGGATCTTGTGCACTATCACGAGGCTTACACCAGGACGAGGAGGTGCGAGCGAGCTTGATGACGATATAGATGTCTGGATGCGTGAATTTCTCTTGAGAAGCAGAGTGAAATTGGCTAATACCGAAACTACCGATGGTGGGATATCTACATGCGCGTCACGTCCTTAATCCGTCATATTAATAGGTGTATTAATAAACCTATGGCACTTTATGAAGCTATACGCGATAACACCGTCGTTCCTGTTTCCATGAATCGTATATGCCTCGACTCGTGCCGCATACCTGAATCACAACGTGCTGCAACAACCATGACTTGCCATTATCCAGGAAATTGCAGGTGGTGACATCATCGCAAGTATTTGGAATGCAATTGGCCTGGTCGCCATTTTGTTTATGATTTTGAGTATGAATTGTGACTAAGTTGGGAAAAAGGTTGGATTAATTAGTTCCGTTCTGGTGTGTTTCATCATTGTGACTATTCCATCCCTAGAGTATCCTTGGGCAAGATCATTTAATTCTTCTCTGAAGATTATAACAGTATTTCTCTCGAAGAGAGTTTTTGGGGTCGATTTAGTGACAGGGTAGCCAACGAACGTCACTTATCTTGGCTCGTTCCGCCAACTCCGAGTCACCCCCTGAGAAATCATCCAATTCTCCGAGCAAAGGACGAAGGAAAACGTTCTAGATGGAATAACAGGCAGGAATTAGGCTGTCCTTGAGCACCTCCTTTTCACACAGGGTTCGTACCAGTCATTCGCCGGCTTACCTTCCCTCGTTCGTTTCTTCCCCCTCTTGCGCTACTCGCAACTCCAATTAACATTGCGAGACGAGCTTAATCTTTTAGACTCTGTGACAGGCAAAATACTCGGTCGCCTTTTACTCCATTCCCAAAAGGGGTTCAAGGTTTTCGGTAAGACTCTTAGACGGGGGCCGACCACGAGGGAGCAAATTCACCCAGCTGTACGATACCCACGACATCTTATCTCCCACTGCCTTCTCCGACTCTCTTTCTTCTTCTCTCGTTTCGTTTGCCCAGTTCGCTACCATCGGCTCTTCCCCATATCCTCTCGAAATGTTCAAGTGCCGTGCACGAACCGAGTGAAACAGCACACGACAACGACGGAAAGTCATCTTCTCTTTCTCTCTCTATTTCCCGCACCTCGTCACGTTTTCGTAATTTCGAAGATGAAAAGCGAGTCTCCGAACGACGTGCAAAAGGCGGATAGCTCGGGGTTAAAGAAGAGAGAGAAATCATTTCGAAAGAGTCGCGAATGAAGAAAAAGAAAATATTATGCATACAGTGATGTTACGGCCTCTGTCTCAAACCCCTCGTAGCGATGAAAGTACGAAGAGGTATATTATTTTCCCCTGAATTTATAAAATTCATACTCTCTTTACAATAAATTTACAAATTACAACTAATTCGTAAACTACCCACCGATCTTATTCCAAACTTCACAGATATTTAATTTACATAGCGTTTACAAAACTAAGCATGTTCTCCTCATGAACTCTCAACTAGAAAGAAAAAAGCAGCTTTTTGACAAAAAAGTAATCTCTCGACATGTTGCGTCGATCATTATAGTTTCCGGGAACTAGGTTGTAACTATCGGACATAAGAGCTCAACAGAGTTACGACCCTAAGATGGCCTCGTTACGCGTTAGACACGAGCTGCTCGCTGCTCCTCCATCGATACGTCTCGTTCTACTGATCCTTCGTCGCCCCCCACTCCTTCACTTCTCACTTCACAGCCCCCCTCTCCACCGCCATCCGCCATCTTCGCGAAGCCTCCAGCATTCGCTCTGTACGGAAACTTAGAGTCCCGTGTCGAAACCAAAGTGCCGGGAGGTATTCAGCTCATGATCGAGCCACTCTTGTAACGTTACGTTTCTCCAGTATTTGCGTACCTCGCTGGAGTGTTCAAGGTTCAAGATGTAGTATCGTTGGTAAATGGTAGAACAGGGAGTAGTCGAGACGAGGGAATACGGTACCAACGAGAAACGTGAGGTATACCTATTATCTCCATACAATCTTGATACTTACCGTCGACCACGTAGCGTATAAGCAGCATCGACGGGTAGTATTATACTTAACCATGCTTTTCCAGAGCGCATCTCGCAGTGAAATTGTTGGAGGTTGCGACTCACTTCCTAAGGCTTACGGATGCTCGCTGGTCTCGAAGGCTGCTGAGACGACACGCTGTCCTGGCTAGGTCCCAATGTGTATGTCTTTATAATCTCCCTGCTTTGAACAAGATTGAGGTTTACGGGTGGTAATCACTGATAGTAATTGCGACGGCAATGATACTAATAGCAGAGCTGAGGAATTAGTACTGTAACGAGAATCCTGGACTCTGCAGAATAATGCAAGGGTATCCAAGTGTAAAATGAAGTAAGTTACCTTAGGTAGAATGTTCTATGTACATGAAAAGAGACAAGTCCAAGTGGTAGTTAACTCAACATTATTCTAAATTAAATAGAAAAAAATAGAAAAATATTGATGTTAGGGCCATAATCTGAATTGAAACAAAATGTGAGGTACTTCTACCCCAAATTTCCATAAAATGGAATATCTTAGGTAGAATGTTTCATGTACGTAAAAGAAAACAAGTCCAAGTCGTAGTTAGCTCGACATTCTTCGTAACAGAATAAAAATAAATAGAAACAAATAGAAAAATATTGATGTTAGGTCCATAATCTAAATTGAAACAAAATGTAAGGTACTTCTGCCCCACATTTCCATAAAATGGAATATCTTAGGTAGAATGTTCCATGTACATGAAAGAAAACAAGTCCAAATTGTAGTTAGCTCGACATTCTTCGAGACTGACTAAATATAAATAGAAAAAAATAGAAAAATATTGATGTTAGGGCCATAATCTGAGTTGAAACAAAATGTAAGGTACTTCTACCCCACATTTCCAATAAAATGGAATATCTTAGGTGGAATGTTCCATGTACATGAAAGAAAACAAGTCCAAGTTATAGTTAGCTCGACATTCTTCGAAACGGACTAAATATCAATAGAAAAAAATAGAAAAATATTGCTTTTAGGGCCATAACCTGAACTGAAACAAAATGTGAGGTACTTCTACCCCAAATTTCCACAAAATGGAATATTTTGGGTAGAATGTTCCATCTGCGCGAAAGGAGACAAGTCCAAGTCATTAACTCAACATTCATCGAAACTGACTAAAAATAAATAGAAACAAATAGAAAAATATTGATGTTAGGTCAATAATCCGAATTGAAACAAAATCTGCGATACTTGTGAAAGAAATCCCGTTAAAATCACCCTTGCCCTGATCCTAAGTACCAGCCCTGATACCAACGACGCTACTCTAGTTTATGTCGTTTGAAACGGGCTTACGACTGGTGCAGCAATGGCGAGAATGAGAGACCGTTATGCTCGCTCGCTTCTCACAGGCAGTTTTATACACCTTGAGCAAGAACTGCTCCCAGTGGGATCTTGAAACTCAAGCCACGACGTTCAGCTTCCTAGGTTGTTTTTTCCGGAGTGCTATATTACCACCCGACTACCCTCACCCATCACAAACACCACCATCCTTGTTCATATCTTTATTTCACCATCGTGCTCTACCTCCCTCCCCTTTTTTATTTTTTTATTTTTTTGTAAGCTTCCCCTTTTTTTCTTGGTTATTCCCACGTTTATCCTTTTCGCCGTTTCATTTTTTATCTTCTGTCATACGTATTCCACCCTGAATATTCGCAAATTCTTAAACCCACTGCAACATTACAGGAGACATGACCTGGGAGTGAGCTTTCAAAATATCACCCCGACTCAGCAATAACTCCGTTCGTCGCTGGAACGGAAATGTTCGCCTCGTCATAAAAAACCGTTACCTTTTTTTTCATTCCGTCATCCTTTTTTATTATTTTTTCATGCTTCATTTTTACCTCTTTACCTTTTCACTGTTATATTGATACCATCATTTTGTATTCCCCGTCGCTTATTCGCGGCTTTTTAACCCGCTGTATGAAGCAGTGACGATGTTGAATTGATATTTGTAAGCACTCTAGCTCAACCCCTTTTTTTACTTTAAAAGTAAAAAATATTTCAATATAAAAATAGCAAAAACAGTTGCAAACTGTTGTCTCGTCGATCACATCAACACTCACCCTTCAACCGAGGGGCTCCTCTATTATACCATCTTTTTGGTTAAACATAAAGAAAAAATCGAATAAGAATCAATAAATAGGGGTTGAAAAAAATGACGATCGAGTGCAATAAATAATAGCAAATGCTTCAAAAAAAATCACGAGGACGTACTTACCGGCCACTGTGATCCTCTTTTCGGTTCTTCTCGTCGTTTCTCTAAAGCAAAATGTTAACCTCGCCGAATACGAGAGGGTCGTTCGATTTTTACAGCGAATTCACTCGACGTATCACATTGGTCGATCGTTAGAGAAGGATTAAAGGTTTAGCGTAGTCGTTATTACGAGATGGCCGTCAAACTCGAAGCTCACTCCGATACCTCGCCAACTTCAATCCGGGTGATTGGCTATCTCCCCCACCTACAGTTTACTTCACGTATTTTCTAAGTATACGTCATTCTTGCATTGCTCGGTTATTTTTTAATATTTTTGTTATCTTTTTTTTGTAATGCGTTACGCAGTACGTCCATGAATTTTTTTTTATATACAATCAACATCTCCTTTTTTATGTTTCATACTGCTCCTCGTCGTTCATAGATTATTTTTTGTTGTCAAAAAATGTACGACCAAATTCCCTACTGGATGGCTTTGGCTTTCGCGGATAAAGTTGGCGCAGCTGCGAATGTTTTGCAAGCTGGATCCCAAAAGCTCCGATGAGCATGCACCGTGGACGTAAATCAGCTGTTACAAATATATACAGTTCGCCTTTTTTTATTTATATTTGGCATCATTACTTCTAGGATAAACTTTCCCGTAACACCGGTAGCATATTTTAGTGGCTTCCTTGCTTCGTGGACCATTTTCTTTGGGCGGGATTTGCACATACGTATTTGAATTTAAAAGATCGAGGTCACGGTAATTTGAAATTATGTTAATATTTTGAGCAAAGTAAACAATTGAGTATTTCGAAAAGGATTCTTTTTTCCTGCAGTGAAAATGAATAGCAAATACAATATCCTCTCTCTAAATCTGAATTAGTGAAAGTTCACTAAATTTTAGTCATATTTTACTAATTTATTTAGCGAAAAGTGGGTCACTAATGATTAGTGAAAAATCACTAATTCGATTAGTCAAAAATGATCG
>JAPYZT010006878.1:0-11297 GCA_030522965.1 Tryphoninae sp. A BG-2022a | reverse complement strand
ACCACCACCACCACCACCACCACCACCACTATACCGATTAAAACTGATTAAATATACCAACGATTATCTATTGTTAACTGCTACCATTAACACTATCGACTATTTGCGAAAAACTAACTAATAACGGTTATATACCACTTACTACTATTTACTAATTTACTAGTAAAAACACTCTAACTACTAAACGTATAATTGCGAACTAAAAGAAGAAGAGGAGGAAGAGAATGAGAGCAAGAGAGAGAGAGAGAGAGAGAGAGAGAACCAATAAGAAGCTATTGCTAAACTAAAACTAAATTCCATCACACCAATTACTGAATAACGGTATAAACAATGATGAAGGAAAAAGAAAAATTACTCGCTATAGCTCGTACGAGAGAGTGAGTGAGTGAGAGAGAGAGAGAGAGAGAGAGAGAGAGAGAGAGAGAAAGAGAGAGAGAGAAGAAACAATGTAAATATCTATAACGAAAGTGCTGAATTATATTATATTTAACTAACAATTTAGATATTCGCGTTTGTAAAGAGGAAGAAAAGGGAAGGACTTGTCTCGTCGCGAAAAAAAAAACAAAGTTGCATACTGGCTTGGAAATGAAAATATACAAATAACAATGAGAAAAGAAAATCGAGACAAGAATGAAAAAGTAGAGAATTCACACGAACAAAATAGCTGAGAGACAGAAAAAAGTAGAGTTAGAGTGCGTTGAGCAATAAACGAAAAAAAAAAAAAAAACAGAAAAGAAAAAAAAACAAGAATTATTAAAAAATTTGATGCCAATTAAAAACTGCGGTCAAGAGACAGCCAAAGTATCGATGAAACTTTAATTGTAAACTGAAGTTTTTTTTTTTCTATGAAAAAAATTAACAAAAAATGTCGAAATAAGACAGAAAGAAAATCCCCAAAAAAAAATCCACGAATTAATATTAACGATAATGATAACGTCAATATATATATATAAATGCACTCGTCAGTCTTCGTCACGCGACAGAAAAAAAAAACAAAACAACAGAAAGCAAAGAAACGAAAAATAAAATGAGAGTAAAACAGGAAGTGAGGAAAACCGAGGAAAATAATAAGATAACAGGGTGGCCCGGGACAGTGTACCGTAAAAAAAAAACAAAAAACAAAAAACAAAAAACAACAAAAAAAAAAAACAAACTTGTTCTTCTTCGTTATCGCTATCACAATTTTGTTCCTTCTTTTCGTCGTCCTTTCATTAAGAAGATTTAAAACTAGACCAAGAAGCGAGATAAAGTTTTCTAATAGAATGAAAAATTTATGCAAGATAACGATTGTTTATTATTTCTCGCGCCGATAGAAACAAACAACAACAACAATAACAACAACAACAAAACAACAACAACAACAACAAATGTAATGTGATCGTGACGTTAAGGAGAAAGCAAAAGCAAAAGTAGTTGTTAAGTGAAACTCGAGAAGAATCGTCGATAACGACGACCAACAATTAACGTTAGCGAATCGATGCAATTTGCGTTATTCGAAAAACGCGAGATAAACGCGATAGTTGTTGAATTAAGAATTCTTAGGTCCTTAGGACACTCGCGTGTTAGACGACGAATAGAAAAACGCTAGTGAATAACGAAGGAAGAAGAAAGGAAAGAAAAAAATTAATAAATAAACGAAACGAAAAAAAAAAAAAACAAACAACAAGAAAATAAAAATAAACGATAACAAAGAAAAAAGAAAAAGACGAATTTTCGCAGGCTAAATTTATAAAACGCGAAGATACGGGGGATGACGCGATGGAATGGAAGAAGAGGTGGAGGGGATAAAGGGTGGGGGGAATGATAAAATCAAAATGGGATAATTTTTTTTTCTCAAAAAATCGCGCTCGATTTTTATAATTTTGCTGTTTGGGGGAATGATAAAATCAAAATGGGATAATTTTTTCTTCTCAAAAAATCGCGCTCGATTTTTATAATTTTGCTGTTTTGCAGAGTAATAAAAGAGAGAGAGAGAGAGAGAGAGAGCGAGAGAGAGAGAGAGAGAGAGTAAAAGAGAGAAAGTGATTAATGAATTTCCGCGAAAAAGAGTCCATCGGGTAACGAGAAACCCCTTGTACAGCGTCTCGAGCTGCCTTGAACCGAAAGTGCATTATTAATAGAAGAAAAAAAAATGAAACAAGAAAAAAAAAACAGCAAAAAATTACAATGAAAATGAAAAAAAAAAACAAAAAAAAAATGAAAACGAAAAATTTCTGTTTCGCGAAACGATTTTGTACCGTACGACGTGTGTGATTTAACGATCGATCGTCTCGTGCGAGAGAAGAACGCCTGTTTTTTTTTCTACGTAAGGGTTGTTTCGAAGGAATGAAAGAAAAATAATACTCAATAAAAAAGGAAGGAAAAATAAGACTCGAGGGAGGAAAATTGTGTAGGAAAATAGAGCAAAGTTTGGGATTTTTTTTCAATGAAACTAAACGAGATATCGAAATTTGGTAAAAAGGGGTTTATTGTGCAAGTATTGAACACTGTTTATAAATTTTCTTAGACTTGTACTAAACAAAATGGCGGCTTCCCAGCATTTTTCCAGTTGAGTTCTTTTCTTTTTCATTGCTACGTGGTTGAAGCCATAACTACCGCAATTTTAAAGCTACAGTGATGAACCAAAAGGAATTCGATAGAGCATGATAACAGCTTCGATCCTACATAGGATTTATTTATTAAATTGATTTTTGCAAAAGTGACGCTTTGTTGAACAAGAACTTCCACAAAACATAAACAAAGTGCAAGAAAATTGTTAATAACATTTGAACTATGCGATATAAAAAAAAAATCCTATGTAAGATCGAAGCTATTATCATACTCTATCGAATACTTTTTGGTTCCTTATTGTGCCTTTCAAATCCCCGCAATTATGGCCTCAACCATCCAGCAATGAAAAAGAACAAAACGCAGTTAAAAAAATGCTGGGAAGCCGCCATTTTGTTTACTACAGCTCTGCTAAAATTTATAAACAATGCTCGATACTTGTATAATAAGGACCTTTTTACCAAATTTCGATATATTGTTTACTTTCTGTAAAAAAAAATCCAAAAGCTTGCTATATTTTTCAGCCTTCAGATCGATCAACCCCTTAAGAAAACGAAAAAAAAAAAACAAGAAGAAACGATAACCGTGCGTCATCGGTCAACTAATATATATATTTTAGCGTTAGTTCTCGAGAAATAAAGAAAAATAAAAAGCAAGAAGAAGTATCGACGAGGCGCCCTGGTCACCCTTGTGAATTTGACGAGATTTATTAATTTACGATGCTCGCGTGCAGTCGACTGAATAGCGTATAGACGAGGTGGCATATAACTCAAAGGGAGATAGAAACAACGAGGAAAACGAAGAGAAAGAAAAATGAGAAAATAAATAAGAAACCAATTTCGATGAAAAATAAGAAAAAGAATGAAACGAGGTAAAAAAATTAAAAATAATAAATTAACGACAACAAATAAAATTAGCGAAATAAACAACAACAACAACAACAACAACAACAAAAACAAATATATACAGTTAAGTAGAGCTTTATATAACAAAATATATACGAGCGAGAACAAAAAGTGAAATTAAGGGCGAGAAGTTAATTAGCGATCGACGAGAGAGAGAGAGAGAGAGAGAGAGAGAGAGACTCTCGCGACCGAACCGACTTTGTAAACGAATATAAATTTATATTATACACGAAGCTAAAAAAAAAAAGAAATTCAGAAAAAAACAAAACGAAACAAATACAAAAAAAAAGTGAAAAAAAAAAACAAACGAAGAAACCAAAAGAATCGAGGGAAGAAAAGATTTACCGTAGCGATAACGTTATCGAATATTCGACGAGCTAAATTAGCAATTTGTGAAAAATGCTGATAAAAGAAATATTGAAAAAAAAAAAAACAAAAAACGAAAAAAAAAATTAATTAAACCAAAGAGAAGAAAAAACGGGAAATAAAAGAAAAATGAGAGCAAAATTAGTTTGCGAGCGCGGTAATGAAAAAATAAATGGCGGCTACGAGGACGATGATAATAATAATGAATAATAATAATAATAATATTAATAATAATAATAATAATAATAATAATATTAATAACATTAATAATAATAATTTATAATGATATTAATAAAAATAATAATAACAACGATGATAATAGTGCGATTATTATTAATATTAATACGGCAATACTATATATATAAATAAATAATTATAACGAAAAAAAAAAAAATAAAAAAAAAAAAAGAAAAAAAAAAAAAAAGGAAAAAAAAAAAAAAAAAAAAAAAAAAAAAAAAAAAAAAAAAAAAAAAAAAAAAAAAAAAAAAAAAACAAGAATAAAAATCGAGCGTCCTCGAAGAATTGACGAAGCACGCGAAGGTGAGAAAAGTAGAGAAAAGAGGAATTAATAATTGGCTAATTAACGCTGGAATTAAAAAAAAAAGAGTAAAAAGAAAAATACAAGCGCAAGTGAACAAAGAAACGCGATGAGAGGGTCGGGGTGCGTTGGTGTTTTCGTTTGTTTGTTTGTTTTCTTTCTTGTTTTCCGTTGATCGTGACAGTCCGAAATTATGTATTTTTCGTCTCACGATCCTTTTTTGTACGATTGTGAACGAGGTTCATGTTATATATCAGGGATTAGACTAAATAGTATAAAAGCGCGCCGCGAAACTGAGGTGGCAAAAAGTCGTAGGGGCGAAAAACAGAGGGAAGAAATGAAAAGGGTGAGAGAGGGAGAAGAAGAAAAAACAAAAAGAAAGATGATATGGAAAGCAAGAGAATTGTGTCAGAAGCCGGTGATAGTGGCGGAGGGTCGGAAGTTGTTTGGGTTGTATAATTAGAATTGAGAGAAACAATGAGAAAGAGAAGAAGAAGGAAAAAAAGAAGACGTTAAGAAAAAACCGTGATAGCGATGAGTAAAAATTATGTGAGCCTCTTAAGAAACCTCGTCCCGAGTGGGTTGCAACGACATCCCCCTCTAGAGATTTAAAGAAACAACAAAAACCAAAAAAAACATACACTAAAAAAGAAGAAACGTAAAAAAAAAAACAAAACGACAACAAAACAATGAAAGAGAAAAATGATAAGAAAAGAAAAAAAAGAAAGAACAAAATTGGCACGAGGTGAGGATTCTTTGTCACCTTACCGCGCCAATTATACGTTGTGTCCATACTGTCTCAATTAATATTATGTATTATATATCCGACAATATTGATTATTAAAATTCTTAATACATAAAAAACAAAAAGGAACTTAGATCTATCCGCTGCATTTACCTCGTCGCGATCGTCGAACGAAAGAAACAATAATCGGGGTGTTTGCGCGTGTCATTAAAATCGTAAGTGAAGGAACGATCAAGGAAACAACGACGTGGAGTTCTTGTAGAAAGTGAATTAGTACAATTTGTTTATTATACTGCCAGCATTTTCATCGTGTCCCCTCTATCGTCGCTCGTAACACTCACGACGTGTTTTACGAAACGACGAGTACAATAATTTATATCATTCGTAGCAATTTTATCACAATGATTCGCCAACTTTCTTGATTACCGTAAATAGTTTTTTTTTGTTTTGTTTTGTTTGTTTTTCTTTCGTAAGTAAAATATAGTATGTATATAAATTATAATTATAATTAAATTAATTGGTATTATCGTTATCATCATTATTATTATTATTATTATTATTGTGCTACGGGAGTTTCTACGAGTACAGCCTGTGTACCGTTGAACGTTCAATTGGTACGTTTTTCCCTATAAAGCTTGTGCGGGTTTTACCCTATTATGTATTGTTTGTTCTCTTTTGTTTCTTCGTCGATTGTTCAGGGAACTTTGTTTGCTTGTATGACTTTTTTTTTTTAAGTTATTTCGGATATGTCGAGCGTGGTGAAAACAAAACATTACATTATTACGATTACATTGTTTGCATTTGAGCAGCCAAACCGATAAGATTTGCTAGCGTTCGAACTATAAAAGATTAATCGTATCGGGGAATTATCGGCAATTCTAGACCGAGAAGTTTAATAAATCAGCTAAATGCTCGTTCTGTTAAGTATGGGATAAAACAACAACAAAATTCTTAACTAACTTTACACTTGTTTGTTTCACGAGCCTCTAATATTTCGCGATCCGTTTAATCGAAAACGTCTTCGATACTGTCAACACCACAAAAGTTCCTTCAAATCCAACTTCGTCTCTCTATCACAAAATATCAATTCTCAATTCGAATACTTCGGCGACATTTAAAATACATATTATAAGTATATATTTAAAAAAAGAAAGAGAGAGAGAAGAAAATACCTATTTGTTTAATTACTGCAGTTTCGGTTTCAAACCTAAATCAAAGGGTAAAAATTCTAAAGTATCCCACGCGATGAGCAACATTTTCATGGAGTCTCGTCCGGCATTGTGACCGTTCAGTTTTTTTTTATTCTCTCTTTAAATACCAGAATACGCAAAATCCCACCGAGGGATTAATATGGGGGGGGGGCAGCAACCGTTATAAACGCACCCTCACCTTTTACAAACTAGTTATAAAAAAACACGCTTGAAGCTCCGTATATTTCGGCGATGAACGACTCGGCGCTCATATATTTATCCGTTACCTAATTAAGCGCGTGGTTAACCTGATTTTTCTTTTCTTAGCACGTACAGAAAAAGCGTGCGGCAAGTATTTCCAAGGAACTCTTTGAAAAGAAATCGGAAAAAATTGTTGCTCGACAACGAGTGAGAGAGAGAGAGGAAAAGACAGAGCGCCTGTTCTAAAGAATAATCGTGAGAAAATCCAGACGTTCGTGCTCGTCGGGTTCTTCGATTGGTTTTCTTCGACCTTTTTTACGCTTAGAGAGAACAGAAACAACTCGGTTCCTCTATCGGTTCTTGGACTCTCCTCGTATAAACCTTTAATAGCTGGCAGTGTACCCTAGGTGCATAGAGAAAGAACATATGTTTAAGAAAATATATTCAACGAGACAAGTAACGAGAGACTTTGAGTAACATATAACACTGTTTACCTGATCTTAACGTTAGAGTCTTGGATAACCTCGCCGTCGCAATTCCAAACGCTCATCGAAGAGTTCAGACGAGACGTGGAAATTGCATTGAGCGATGGCGACGAGGGCAAGGCTCGGAATGTGAATTCTCGCGCTCTGTAGACTTCGACAAACGGCAAGTCGTACTGTAATTTAAAAAAAAAACGATAACAATAAAATCAAAACGAAGATTCATTTTTGCAAGAGCAACGTGTTAAACAAACTTGATTCAAAGAAAAAAAAATGCAATATAAATCATAAAAATGGAAAGAATATGAACGTAATATGAATAATAACCAGAGTCTTTTGTTTGCTACTGAGTCGTAACAGCATTCTTATATTGTTGAATAACGATGTATGTCGGACTAGAATAACGTCGACACAGCCATCACCGATGTGACAGTGAGGACTGAAACCCTGTGGACTTCTCGAACAAGCGCACGAGACGTTAGCTCCGTTGACCATGAAGAATTTTCCACGAACAGTGAGCCATCCTGTAACGAAAATCAATATTAATTCGTCAAGCCTAATCGTTATACACGCAAGATCGATTATTAAAGATACTAGATAAACAATGAGTGAACTCACTCGATATTTCTTTATCGGGCACCGTCTTGTGCATGTGCTGTACACAACGATTACAATTGTTCATGCACTTTGTGCTCTCAGCAGGATGACAAGGATCCGAGAGCAGTTCGATCTCACCGCTGTATCCCTTGTTGGCTATTATTTTCTTGAAACCTGAATAATCGTATCTCTGCGGTCCCATCCAACGAAACTTCTCGCTTTCTCGTATGACGTCACCGAGATAACCGTAACTCAGCATACTAGCGTACATTCTGAGCAAACTACGATTACCATGAACCGAGGAGAGATCGAGACCGGCGGTGTCGCCGAATATGATGTGTATCGCAGCGGTCTCGACATCCGTCGTCCCATGAAGACTGTAAGCGACCGTGTCTGTACTGCCACTCGGTATAACTCCAACCGGCAATTTCAGAGCTGGAAAATTCACCTCGCTGTCGTTCGGATCGACGTCATGATCCTTGGCAGCGCGAAGCACCAAACCATTGAACACCTCGGCAAAAGTTCCATCGCCACCGACGCAGACAACCGCCTGGATTTCAAACATAAAAAATTGTAATTAATTTAAAACATCAATTATTAAAGAAAATATTCAATGATAAATAGTTTTGTTATTACAAACAGAAAGTCAGAAATTTTTGTATCAAAATGTAGTCCATTTTTGTACTCACATTAACGTCGTCCAAATTTGCAGTGAGCAGTGTGTCTCTAATATGTCCAGCACTCTCTGTCATCACCATTTTCGTCTCGATACCCGCTATGTGCATTAAAGGCTGGACTTCCTTCTCCCATATTTTCATTCCTTTTTTCTTGCCACCAAAAGGATTTACGAAGAACATTATCTTTCTAGGTCGTTGAGTCAGTCCTGTAAGGAAAAAAAATAAAACGTCAGACAACCGAGCGAATGTCTAAATTGAATTATTCTTTTTTCGTTCCTCGTTCCTACATGCAAGAATAGTGAATGCCAACCGCCTTAGCAACTCCGGTTAAAAACCAGTTAATGACTAAAACTGTGCAGGGAACGAAAGGTCGTATGAGAGTACAATTGCCACATCGATGCAAGCCTTTCCATTCACTTTTCTCTGATATATGAGACTTAAAACAAATCTTAAGAATGCAACAAGAAGCAAATGGGAATATTGCTTTCGAGATAACAAGAATTTTTTTGCAATTCTGCATAATCAAAAGCGATGAGATATTCAGAATGGAGCATTAAACTTTTAACATTTTTGGAAAGTCTCCAAAACGTCCCACGACTTTGTAACCTCAGCACATTAATTACAGTCTCCTTGACACGTTTCTACAGATTTGATTATATCTATACTTTGTTCACTTTCATAACACGAGCAACCGGATCGAAATCGATAACAGTTTGACCAAAATTCTCGTCCGATCGTATGCAAATTTGATACTCGTCCTTGGACGTTGTAGAGGCAAAAACGAAGACGCGGATAAACATTGAAAATTGAATTAGGTCAGTTTACCATTACCCTACGTTTATGACACACGCATCAATGCAATCGTTTCAATAACATTCCACTTATTATCCGATCCGCGTGTTCGAGTAAAAAATAACAAAGTATGAAACTGAACGATAAAGAAGAAAATTCTCTTGCGCAATCAACCGTTTAATTTTCCTCGCAATTTCGCTCGATACTCGCAACTCTCACAACTTTGTACAATAACATTGCAGAATAATTCTTTGTTCTTTACTCCGTATTTCTATTTCGGTTGCACCATCTGTCCTCGTTACCCCTTAATCCGCTCCCACAATCTCTCCACCTCGATTCGTATCTCCTTCGTGTCGGTAATAACTACGTTTTTCTTATTTGTTGGTTCTTTCTCTCTGCGGTATTTTATAGTTACGCTGGAATAGCTCGGCGGTGGAGGTAGAAGGGTAAATTGTGGTCGCCGTGCCATTTATTAATAATGAACGGCGTGACACCGGAGGAAGAGGTTTAGGTGGAAACGAACGATGCTAGTAGAGAGTCAGAGAGAGAGAGAGAGAGGGAGAGAGAGAGAAAGAAAGAAGAGAGGATGTTACGAAACATCGTCGACCGGTCTATACACACGCAGTCATACTTCGTTTTACGAACGAGTCGAGAAGTTCGCGTGACGTAGCGTTGCTTCGGTATCATCCTCTCGAGGCCGTGATAATTACTATAACAGCGAACAAGGAAGTTGCATTGCGAATATTGCGATATGCAGATGCTCGCCCGATACCAACGATTTTTCACTATGAAAATAAACTCTTCGCGTACCGCGACGAACTAGGTCGAACTATCTTACAGATTCCCGCTCGATATAATGATTTTTACAATGTAAACAAACTCTTTGTCCAAAGCAAACTATATTTGTACTATCAATAGTCTCTTAAATTAGACTTTTAGTTTGCGATACGAGCTATCTAAAAATAATCCACTAAATTAGACCGTCGCGATATTCCCCTGAACTGGACTATAGCCATACTTTCTTATCTTACAATTTACAAGAATCGCTCTTATCGCTTAAACGTAACCGGACGAATATCGTTCTTATAATTAAGCTTACAATGTCAAAACGAAATACGCAATTTTTGATTGATTAAAAGATAATAAAACGCATCGGAGAAGGTTATTGATAATTTGACTAGGTTTTGCGGTATTTTTGATAAGACTAAGTCTAACTCATCGCAGCTTTAACGATCGCTAAAGATAATAAAACGCATTGGAGAAGCTTATTGATAATTTGACTAAGTTTTGCGGTATTTTCCATACGACTAAGTCTAACTGATCGCAGCTTTAACGGTCGCTAAAGATAATAAAACGCATCGGAGAAGCTTATTGATAATTTAACTAAGTTTTACGGTATTTTCCATACGACTAAGTCTAACTAACTCATCGCAGTTTTAACGATCGCTAACTAACCGTATAGATAATTTTTAATCGTTTTCACCCAGGACGCAACCTGGCGTGGATCCGTATGGCTCATAGTAACGCTGTGATGACGCCACTTGTTCTTCGGACCTCGCACGGCATAATACAGAACAAAGTTCGTCGACGTTGTAGCGTTGTTTCCAGACGGTGAGGACGGTAAATTTGGACTCTCCTTGTCGCTTTGAACAGGAACTTTCGTCTCGCGCATCCAATCATCGCCGTAAGTCACTGAGAGGACATCCGTGAGAGGAAGAGTCCAGCTCTCTGTTATGCACGAACATGAAACAGGAAAAAAAAAGAGAATTAGCTTTGTTAAACGTTCCAGGAAAATGTTCAGTCGCGAAAATTGACACGATCCGCAAATATTTCTTCCAGACGCAAAGAGGAAAAAGAGCATCGAATGAATTTCACGTCGACGCCGAGTTCGTATAGGAAATAAAATAAACATCTACGCATGTGGTGGTACGTTTTATGTTTTCACAAACAGATTTTTTTGCCTATCCGCCTTGATTGCTACGCGCACGAGGCCCCTTCGAGCGTCATAAAGACCTCGTGGTCGATGCCGACAGCGTCGTTGAATTATAAATTGTTTGCTCGATTCCTACAGCTGCTCGACGATTCATCGTCATCGTTCTAACTCGACGACTATTATTATTATTATTATTATTATTATTATTATTATTATTATTATTAGAATATTATTATTGATATTAATACTACGTTTTTATAATTATTATTATTATTGTAATTATTTACATTTTAATTCTTCTTCTGAGTTCAAAAATTAGGAAAA
>JAPYZT010006877.1:0-12912 GCA_030522965.1 Tryphoninae sp. A BG-2022a | reverse complement strand
TGGTTAATTAACACAATCTTAGAATTCACCGTTTGTCTATTCTTGTGAAAACTTCCTCAACATTGGTTACTTTCCGTTGAAACTCGACACGATTTTGATAATCCGGCTCGTGGAAGGAGAAAAAAAAGGGCGCGCGTTTCTCCCTACCATGCCTGCGACAACCAATCTGCGCCATTTTATCCCGTCCCCAACGGACGCGTCCCTCTTACAAGCGTATCGAGTACTATAATTATACGCCTCGAGTATATGGGTTACGTTTTCCCGTCTGAATTACACAACATGTAAACAATAATTTGAATATTTCGTTCGAGGCTTTCATTCCTGTGTACGATGGATAAAAATTAATCTTGTCGTGAAACGAAGACAACCGAAGATTTCAAAGCTGTTGCAGTTTCGTGATGCTAACGTCATGGATGTGCCTGCACGAAGTGAAATCTCGAAGAGACTAATTACAAGCGACGCTTACTTGGGTACGTTTTCGTTACAACTACGCTGTAATATCCGAAGCGTCATTAGTTCAGTCACTCCTGGAAATCATCGCATGTACATATCTTGAAAAAACATTCTAATTTTCTGCATTTTCCCCATCTAGACAAATGACATCTCACACTGACCCTCGTGCAATGAAAAAGTTCAAATCGAAAAAGAAATAGAATTTTTTAGTGATCGGCAAAAAAAATGTAAGAAAAATTAACCAACGAGACATGGAATACGACTTGGGTTCGAGCTGTGACGATCGTCTCAAAGAATTGGAAGACAGAGACAATTCACAAAGAATTAATAGGTCAGAGAATCAAGCTGAGCGCGAGGTATCTACTCGAGCTTCTTCTCTCCAGTGGCACGCCCTCAGAAATTCAGCATCGAGGCAAACTAACCTTCCTGTAGTATCCAAAAGACCTCTGTCAGCCCAAGTTATGGAATACTACCACAAATATTCTCAAAATTCTAGCCTGAGTAGATATTTTTCATTACCTGAGGCCACTGTGGCTTTGGATGGAATGAGTTTTCATCAGAGGCAATACAGGTCGATACCAGAAACTTGTCCAACTCGTGACAGCTACATCATCCTTTCTGCGGAAGAAAGATCACGACTCGATTCCTATACACCTCGAGAGAGACGCAAATGGGCACGACCGCCTTTGATCGGACAACCATCCACATCCGATGGAGCTGTCACGTCTACGTACGTTGGTGCATCGAGTACCGAGTCACGAACTCCCTCACCTATAAGCAAACGACCAATAACAGAAACAATTCCTGAAGAGAGAAACGAAAGTCGGTTGACTCTCGTAGATTCAAAAGAGATCGAAATAAAGCCAACTACATCACCGACATCGAGCATAGCATCTCACAAACCACTTGAATGGGACAGTGGTGCGGATGTAGGTTATTACAACGCTCTGCCTCAATCAAAAGAAAAAGACAAAAAATTGTGCACTATAGAGCGAATGGCACTTGCAAGAGGATGTTCGGCAGCAATGAGATTGGATCCTGAAGGAACTAACGAGTCCACGAGCCATAAAACAAATTCACGAAACAGTGTGAGAAGTGCAATGAGACCAGATGCCAATTCCACGCCTTTGGCCGGACACATTTCCGGTGAATCCGAGAGCGAAATAGAGATAACGCCTATAGTAAAAAATCATTTACCCGGTATAATCACGGGATGCGAGGAAAGTTCTTTGGAAGTTTGCAACAAAAGCTCACTGCCAAATGAAAGTAAATCTATAAATTCAACGTCGAAAAGTAACGTCGGAGCACCACCTGTACAAATAAAATATCCCACCGAGGGTTCACGTTCCAAAGAAACGAGGCTCGCCACTTCGACTCTGAAAAAGAGTTCTTCCATGAACCTTCTTGCTTTTCCATTGTCAAAATTGTCCTTAAAGCGGAGTCAGAGCGAACTCAATCTACGAGGAAAAGAGAGGAAGGCGACATTACCACCTCTCATCTTTAATTCTACATCCTCGATAGCCACTGTCGTTAATAAACCGACGACTTGTGATAAATTCATACAAACCAGTCTCAACGGTTGTTCGCGAGAATCCATAGGAATTCAGGTGGAGGTGGAACCTGCTGAAAACAAAAGTTCGAATGAAAAAGACAATTTTAATGCAGAGGATGAAAATAATGTTAAAGAGAAAGAAAAAGTGGAAGCAAAGGAAGAAGTGAAACCTCCGCTTCCCAAAAGAGCGAGTAGCCTAGCACCAAAGACTCTGCACTCGATTCTCAAAAATACGAGCAACACTTACAACGTTCGTGATAAAAACATTGCTCAGCCATCGCTGCTTATTGGCAGCACGAGTGAGAACCTGAGGAACAGAGACGAAAATCACAATGGAGAAGATGAGGACAGAGTCGATGGATCTGCATCGAGTCGACCAAGATGTCGTATTCGAGGAGGAGCGCAAACTGATAGTTCCTCCGAGCCTTCGAGAAACGAATCGTCGAGCACGAGGTCAGAAATTCCAATAGAAGACACAGCGGAGGAAAACGCAACTGGACGAGCTTCGAACAGCTTCGAATATTTTCCTGGGCACATTTATCAGAACGTTCCAAATGGCAGCACGAGTCACGTATCCTCGATTGACACAGGCCGAGAATCACGATGCTCCACAATGCCGAACACAAGCTCGAGCATCGACGAGAAGCTTTGGGGTGATTCGGACAGTCTGGTCCGAGATTTGGAGAGAAGCGTCAATATCTTCAAGAGTCTCGTCGATGCAAACAAATGCGACGAGCAAGTCAAGAAAAGACTGATCCATCACGTTATCAAGAGGCTAATCACGGCAAAATACACGGACGATAGAATAGAGCACGATCTCGAGGAGAACGTGCCGTGGAATCCGGCAGACGCACGAAACAAAGTTTATCGAAACGACATAATACAGGCGCTGGCTAACAAACACAATACTACAGATTCCTCGTGCGAAGACTGGAGACCGAGAAAGCGTAATGGTGCGCGTGGAAATTCGGCAAGTCCGAAGAAAACGATCGCCAAAGACACTCGAGGCATCAAGGAGATAATCGATTTGGCTGCTAGTAGCCAAGCCAGCACGGAAAATAGCGAGAAGTTTCCATTCGATCGACACACGGATAGAACCGTGATGGACGGTAGAAAAGCGAGAATGGGCTTGAGGAGCGATGATCGAAGACGAGAAACTGATCCGGAAAAAAGCGAGAGTTCCGAGTGTTTTCTGCCAGCAGCGTCTCATCGGCATAAACTTAAGAGTACGAATGTATTTTACAGTGTCGAAAAGACGAACGAAACATCACCATCCAGCATCGCCAGAGCTCCAATCACTAGTACGACTACAACGACGACCAGCACAGCGAGTGCTACGAGCGCGAGGGCCCCTCAAGGAAATCCATTGTCCAACAGGATGGTACTTGTGAAAGACAGACGAAGAACCGAGAGTAACGATACTAACTGGAGATTGCCAACGACAATGTCTGAAAGACAATTCGAGCTTGAACGATGCAGCAATTCCGAATCCGGTGATACTAAGCTCATAAATTATGCCGAGATGGAGAAAAGAAATCAGCTCGTTTGGATCACAAACGAGATCAGCCATCTATGCAATTTGAAGAGATTGCTCGAAGAACCGAATAAGACCGAGGGAAGATCAAGAGTTACGAATTCGCCTAGAAAAAGATTAGCTCGATTGCCAGTCGACCAGTGGATCGTACGAGCTCACATCGAAAGAAATTCGTCCAGTCGAGCAAGACAAACTGAAAGTGAGGCTACGATAGATGATATTCCAGTCAATGAAACATCGGAAAAGGCATTGGCGAGTGAATGGTCTTCCCATGGCAATTTAGCGAGTGGTCGTTCCGACCAGAAAGCATCAAAAAAACGAGATGATACTCGAGTCGAGAGAGTCGGTCGCACGAGGAAACGCAACAGCTGCACGCAAACTGGAAACGATGGTGGACCAGGTGGACATTCAAAAACTGGTGGCGAAATTGTCTCGGCGACTTTACCAGTTTTCATCTCAGCCAGTGCTGCACGAGTGAATCGTGAGATAATTTTGGAGATGCGCGACGCATCGGTCCAGACTCTGTTAACTTCCTCAGAACCCAATTCAAACTCCAACTCAGCGCACGCAAACGTTGCAGGTGATTCCGGGATGCGAACGGAACATACGTCGACTTGCCTGACTCGAGCACGCCCTCAAGTCAATGGAAACGAGAAAACGTGCACGGCACAACCGAGACACGTCTGTTATTGCCAAAGATACGCAGCTCACAGTAGACATGCGGCTTGCGTAGTTCATTCTCCTCACAGATACTCGAGGGAACACTCGAAGAATTGTCCACGAAGAACGGCGATCAAGAACGAGGAAAGACCCATCATAACTCAACCCGTCACTCATCAAGTTTCTACCTCTAATTCAAGGAGTATGGATTCGCGAAAGGAAGCGAAGAATCAGATGAATGCAACTTGTAAGTCGAAATATGCAATTCACGAGTTGCCTATAAAGAGCAAAGCTCGTTGCGGGAGATGCAATGAGGACAAGATTTCATCCAAATCAGAGATTGTCACAGACATGTTGAAAACAACAGTGGGAAGCTCAAAAGAAAAACAGAACGGAGAAGTTTGTGCCTGCCTAAGCCATTACAATGGTATAAATGGGGGTAACGATCGAAAAGACGAAGACAGGCCCTGCTGTGAAACTGAAAGTGAACTCGAAGAGGAGACTCGTCATCCTCGGTGCACTTGCAGCAACGAAGAATATTCCTCGACTAATGGAGAAGCAGATATCACTGCTGGTACTCAGGAGTCGAGAAGAAACGTTCGATCTATACAACCAAATATTGTTGAAAAAACTTGCAAATCTTGTCGCACTTGTGGTACGAGTTGGCCAGTTCGCAATGGTCAAAACGCGAATCGAAGATGCGAATGTTCTCAAGATTATCTCAAACCTGTTGCCTACGAGTTGAAATTCGACGAAACACCCAAAGACAAGTCGAGGAATGGTGGACAGAAGAAAACTAGGCAAATTGGAAACGTCGTGACAAAGGGTTTATCAGCGAGAAGGAAAACTGAATCCAAAGGGACTCAGTCGAATCCGGTCTTGGGAAATTGTGTCTGCGAGGAAGATGCTAAAGATGAGCAGACCAAAGGCGAGGGTGAGGACGAGGATGAGAATGAAAATGAGAATGAAGGCAAAAATCCAGGCACTCTGAAGGTAAGATTCCAATTAAGGATTCTTTGCAACTATAAACAGAATTATTTTAATATCCATGAAACTAATGAGAATATTTTGTGGATTATTTAAGGACTTCCTCGCCACGAACAAGCCTGAGTTTCTGGAGAACGTGGAAACTCGTCGTCGTTACATGAGTGAGATAGCGCAACTGCGTCAACTCAAGCGCGAGAAGAGAATACAATTCTTGGCCATGACCGGAGGTTCGAGTTTTCTGAAACCGCAACGTAGCCCAAAAGCTTCGGCCGGTAAAAAAAAGAAATTTCAACAAGATTAGTCTAGTTCGTTTTTCTTTTTATTTTATGAACAAACGAGGCGACTCGTGACTAACAGTTCGTCATGTTAACAGGAACCACTCAGAGAAAACTAAGCGAGTACGAGATGAGGCTGCGTCTGCGAATGCGATATCTGCGCTTAAACGAGGTGCGAAATAAAAGACGTCAGCGCGAGAAGGAAGAAGAAGCAAAACGTAATCATCTAATGGCCAAATTATTCGGACAAAAATTGCAGCAGAAAGTTTTAAAGGGCCAGGTCGATCTATCCCAAAGTGTCAGTGTCATATCGAATCTATGATTTCCGAAAGTGATAAAAAGATTCAACGAGGCGACACCTTTAATTATTTCTTAAAATCCATGACATTGTTACATTGAAATTTATGCGCTATGATATGGCAAAGCGTTATTGAAAAAGTACAAAAATAGAGAACGAAGCATCGGATGTATAGAATACATGTGCTGTTTCAATTATCATAGAATTCTCTTAGCCGTTAATGATTCCAGGAATGACGTGTTCAACTTACAAACAGTATATGCTTATGTATAGATATATATATATATAAATGGATATATGTGACATATTTGATTTTATATGACTCGTATTTGAAAAAAGCGAATAAATTAGAACAATGATACAGAAGAAGCAACAAAATCAAAATTCAACTCATCGTGCACAATTGTTGAATTTCGAAATGTCATCTCGACACCAGAACTACTTGCGCCGACTTCGCCTTCGAATCAACAAAACGGCGGCCATCTTGTATTCTTTGCTTGGAAATGCTTTTTGCAACACAATTCGCGAACGTATCAGTTAACCATTAATACGCGATCGCCTTTATTATCACGAATTGAAAGTTCGATGCTTTTTTCAAGCGATTGATACAATTTACGAACGCTCATAACTGATTCCATTGTTATTAGACTCTAACCACTAAATAGTAGTGCACGATAGTGTACATGCAATGAAACTCGTTCGGTCAACAGCAACAAACCGGGTGTAAATATTCTCGACTGATTAGTTCCTGTCTTTATCGCACATTTACACACCAATCGTAACACACACAATAAACCGCACTAAAGAACTATTCTACGGGTTATACTATAAAAGACCTACCGTCAAAACCATAAAATGCTCAATATACTTAAAATCGAAAAGTTCTGGGAGCCTAACAACTATCGAGCACTGCAGAGGAATGGATATTGGACGTTTTTCTAATATTTGAAGAACATTCCATATCACGATGGAGTAGGATGGACTGGGAATACGATCGGCTTTCCGGGTGTGTTCAGACATCGTAATATCGATGATATTGCTCTCGGAATATCGAGCCGCATTGTCCACAATCTTCGTGCTACAGCAGAGTGCCCCTGCAACACGTCGTTCCTCTATGCACGCCAGTCAACAGCTGAATATCTTACGACGTGCGATGGTGGAATGAAGACAAGACTGTTGCAAAGGAAAAAATAGTAGTTTCTCAAAAATTCATTACACGCACAATTATGCAAACGTTTGCCATTATGAAGGACTTTTACGCAAGATGTACGAACGTTTCCTCCCTCGCTTCTCCATGTCCCTTGTTATATCGGTAAAATTAGTGTTAAAACGCGAAATCATGTTATCCTCGTTCTCTCGCTTCTTGTGTAAGAACAAAAAAACTTCACGGAGCGTGAAATCAGTGTTAACCTTGCAGGTGTGCGGTCTGTAAAAATAAGGAGAGAAAAACTAGAGGAATAGAAACGTTTTTACGAAGTACTAAAACAATCTTGCATCGAGGTCGTATTTGTAATGCGCACTTGGAGAAAATTGGCCCGGAATATATAAAATGACGTTCATTCAACCATGCTAACGACAGTACGATATGAAAATTCATCGGTACAACATATTGGTAGCTCTTCCCATAGTGACATAGACGTTGCCATTTTATCATATTTGCGATAATTCGATATAAAGTATTTATATTTTCATAAATTGAAACAATTTTCCATAAAGAATGCCAGAAAAAAACGAAGAAGTGGATTTCGATCGTATTTTGCACGATAAGTTTACAAATGCTTTCCGAACCGGGTACATCAACATCAAGGGAGTTTGCCTACCTGAATATTATCGGAAATTTGCAGATGCAATAGAAAACTTTCAAGTTCGTGACGATGATGTGTGGGTGTGCAGTTTTCCAAAAACTGGTGAGTATAGTTTGTATGAATTGCCATAGTAATAATATATATAGTAGCATTGTTAAAAAAATTTATGTCTTCTTTAAAACTTCTTGTTTCTTGAACATTGTCAAAGACCACGAAAGGAATCTAGAATTTAATCAAATTAACAAGAAATCGGTGAAATTTCTAAACTGGTGAATATGGATATTTTGATTTCAGGTACGACTTGGACACAGGAAATGGTTTGGTGCATTGCCAACGATGTCGATTTTGAAGCAGCTAAAGTTGTTCTTTCTAAGAGATTTCCATTTTTGGAGTGAGATGACGATTAACTTTATCAATTTTTGCAACTGGCAAGCTGTACAAATTATGAGTTATTTGAAATTTTGTTTTACAGTGTCTCGGCTCTTTTCGACTACACGACTGTCATTGAACGTACTCCAGGCCTCGAGTTTCCAGAATTGACACTCGACAGTGTCTTGCACGTCGACAAATTGCCAAGTCCCCGATTCATAAAGACTCACTTGCCACTCGATTTACTGCCCCGTCAGATACGAGACGGTACGAAAAAACCAAAGATTGTGTACGTTGCGAGAAATGCCAAGGACACTTGCATCTCGTACTTCAATCATTGCAAGCTTCTCGAGGGCTATCGTGGAAATTTTGAGGATTTCTGCGGCCTTTTTATCGCAGGCAAACGTAAGGCTTCGATTATTTCTCGTTTCGATACTCAAAGGTGAAATTTTTAACGCTTCCTTATTTTGATATTGTAAAAAGTACTCTACCACGTCGCTATTGAAAGAAGTATTTATAAAAATAATGCAAAACTTTTCTCCAACTTTGCATTTCAATCAAATTTCTCAATCGTTTATTCTATTTTGCATTGTAGTGTGTTATGCGCCTTTTTGGAAACACGTACTTGGATTTTGGAATAAAAGGAATGACAGTAATATCTTGTTTATTAAATACGAGGACATGAAAACAGTGAGTAGATTTTTTGATACTTATACATTTATTTTTCTGCTAAGATTACAACATTAATGATTTTTTTATAAGGATCTTGCATCAGTGATTCGCAAAACCGCCAATTTCCTTGGCAAGACCATCGACGATGCCTACAGTAATAGCAACAACAACGTCGAATTACTCTTGAACCATCTTAGCTTCCAGAGCATGAAAGAAAATTCTGCTGTAAATTACGAAGATGTCATTCAGATGAATAAGAAATTGAAGCTGATCGAGGCGGAGGGTACATTCATGAGGAGTGGTGAAAAAGATCAGTGGAAGCATCAAATGACGAGCAAGACGAGTGAAAAGTTTGATAATTGGACTTGTATGAATCTTCAAGATTCTGGTCTCTCGTTTTCATAACTTAATTCATAAACATATCTCTAACATGGCGCATAATATAGTATATTTAACGATAAGATTTATGTTAATGAAACCCAATTTATAGATTTAATATATCACATATTAGACAGTGTGTAACACCGCTAAATATCCGACGTTGTGCGATGTTCATACGGCACTATGATGGTCGGTCAATCAGAGACAAGCTAAACTTGCTGCTCTCTACCAGTTACCGAGGCTCGTTACCAATAATCGCTGGTGATGTATCGACCGTCCATATACGACGATAGTCGGCGCTGCAGGCACGAAGGAGCTACTGGCCGTCAGTACGCGATGAACAATCATGGCTTTCGGGTATACTCCATTTCACAGGACGATGGAGTTACGTGTATCAGATTGACATTCGTATTTCACACCGTGTTTCGCTTTATGAAATTCAATTCTAGATTATGATTTGGAACAAAGAGGATCTATAACACGCCAGTCCCGGCGATCATCAATTCTCATTTGTCCGCAATATCGTTCCGACCGACCCTGTCCGGGTCTCGTTGTGTTTTATTCTCACAAATATTAATCCTTCGATACCGAATGAAAGAGCGAGAGAGACGGAGGATGAATCAATCGGATTCATTTCGTCGGCAAAATCGAATTAATTTTCGTAATCCCCCGAAACAATAGCCTCGTATCGTATCAATGCTGCAGCTTGTAAATATACAGATTGCATTAAAGCGTATGTATGTATATATATATGAAATTGTATCCAAGTATCATAATCGCTCCATCATATATATTTCCATGGAACATGTGACAATCCTGTGTTCGATGTGTAATTTTAGAAGCCGAGCGAGATGGAAGGTTGTTCCGAACATCATTCATCGTGGAATATGGCTATTACTGGATATTAGAAATTTCACAGTGCTACCCAGGTGTGACAAGAATGCGTGCATGTCATACTCTGTTATTCGTCGAAAGCTCCTTGCATCGTTCGATTGTTCTCGGTTTTCATCGGCAACAAACGGCCGATAATAAACGTAACAAGTGAAATAAAAATGACTGTAATAAAAGACTCATACAAACACATATATGTATGTGTGTGTGAGTGTGTGTGTGTGCATCAGGTAGATGTCCGGGAATAGAGAAACAGGGATCTGTGGATGAGGGCTATGCAAATACGCGCGTTGTGCGTTTTAATTAAAATTCTACGAAAGGTCGTTTCGTCCACGACACGCATCCCAATCGTCTCTGGAATCGCGTTCAACCGAGTAAAGTGCAGAAGCTTCTCCCTCCATATAATTATTATTAGATGCATTTTATATGTATACGATTGTAAATGAGATATATATATATAGGTAAGAGTATAAGAGGCTGGAAATGTTATTTTCTCATATTAGCACTCGCCTGTGCTCGTTAAGAGTGACGTACGCACGTGAACTGCAACCTCGTTTTTGACGATTCGAGAACCTAACCTCAATCTTATAAATGCGCCAAAACGAAGCTGTCCCGGACCAAAATGTCATTGGCGTAATTGGATTTGATGTAATTGAAGTATTTACGTGCGAATATATAATATTACCTTTTTTTACAATCAACTATATATGTATATTATTGTAATTTACACACAAGTTAAATTTGTGAATATTATTCTTCTACGAGTAACAACAATGGCTACTGTAGTGTGCCATGTGTAATCGAGTTTTATATTGTTTTAATATGCAAACGCTGATAGATATTGTGTGTCGCGGAAAGTGGACGATGAGGTGACCACGGTCCGGCGCACATGCAAGTCCAAACGCGACATGAATAGTTTTGTTCTTCGTACGTTCGCGTGTTTTTGTAAATCGTGCGTGAATTTATACATGAGAATCGATCTCCCGTCGTAACACGGAGGGTTGAAATATTAATGAGAATGCAAAGAGAACGAGTTTATATACGACAGTAATTCGCGAACAAACAAAATAGTATTGTTCGTATGGACGGGTGGAAAATTGTCTTTGAAAATTGTGCTGTTACCCCTCCACACCTTCTCCTCTTTCTGTAATAAAACATTATCGTGGTTAGTGCGATTCTCATCTAATTGAAAATCTGATGGGCTTGGTTATGCTCATGATACTCTCGTGCCATAACGGTGCGGTTGGATGTTGCGGCTGGTGAAAACAAGGAGAGATGGAAAAAGAGTACGCATGTTTGTACGCAGGGGGCGCCACCGGATGAGCGCAAGAAACTTAACCTAGGCGACAAGTCAGAGCGTCGATGCTCAGTCAAAGACTTCTAGATCGTTTGAAACAAATATGTATTGTTCTGAAACTAATATCATTGTTGGTTTATCACGAATTTTGATTATCGTTATACATTGGATGAATGATTATGTCACCAATGTGCATTCGTGAAATCACAATTTTCATTTTTAGACGTACGGGATGTGGGGTAAACACCAAGTAGTCGGCCTCTGCCTATACTTTGTATGAGTGAGAAGAGTACAAAAGATATAATTCACCCTCTTCTCACTCATATAAGGTCGACAACTGGTCTTTGGCTGACTACTGGGTGTTTTATCCTCTTACATATGCGATCGTGTGTGTCACGAGTCTCGAGCAAGAATACTTCGCCACCTGGCTGTTTGAGAAAAGGGCGGCGCCACCAGTCGGGCGTAAATCAAGCTAGTTGCAGACGATATGTCATAGCTGACCACTTCACACCAATAATAAATACTTGCGATAGCTAATGGACATTGTTTGCAACGGGCTTCAGGCAGGTCCACCTTATTGTTAGTCATGGATAAAATTTCAGGATTCGCGTTGAAAGTCTTGGAAATCATTCGAGTTAAGTGTGCATTGTTCTGCAATTTGTATCATTGTTCATTCCATTAATTTCTAATCATGATATTTAAGTCACAATCATTTGATACCTTGAACGGATTGCGACACAAATTTAAATGTATTAACACATATTTATAAATCTCGTCTCTGGTCATAGGAGTAAACATGCATATGTCGAGAATTAAGACTTGCGATCATGTAAATTTGCACTCTCGAGAGTTTCATCGTTGTACGTTTCCTCATAATGAATTTTCATATTTACATCAGCATCATTAAGTAATTGAATACTTGCAGATGTACGTATAATGCAGATGTACAAGATGTGTCATCCAGTATTTATTATTACCGAAAAATTAGTCATACGAGGTTTTAGCTTACTTAAACTACAAACATATGCGCATGCGTGTATGTGTATGTCTATTTCATTCTGTGTGAGAGAGCGAGAGAATGGGGCCGTCATCGATGAATTGTTGGAATGCACGTTGCAAAAATGCCCAGAGGCTTTCGATATGATCGGAATGAATGCGCATTAAAAAAGAAGCGTTTGGGAATTTGATTATTCTAACCCGGACTTCGTGATTGAAGTTTATTTAGGTAAATCTGATCATTATGTGACAACTAGACAAAAATTATATGCACTGACTTTTTAGAGGTTAAAAAAATGGATAAATATATGGACGGAGGCTAAAGTACCTTTATGGATACGGGGGTTGAAGCTACAGGGGTGAAGAGAAAACACATGTCAGCCATCTTAGATCATCAGTTTTTGACCTATACATATAATAGATGTAGGATAAAACATCCAGTAGTCGGCCAGGAACTGGTATTCAGCCTCTGCCGATGTTTTGTATGAGTGGGAAGAGTACAAAAGATATGGTTTGTGCTGTTCTCACTCATAGAAAGTATAGGCAGAGGGTGACTACTGGTTCCTGGCCGACTACTGGGTGTTGTACCCTATGTTAAGGCGCGTCTATTTTCACGGCACGCGGCGTTGGTGTAACAAACTACGCCGTGGTCGAAGATACTTCGCGCTCGACTTGTCATAACCGTCACAACCTTTCGTAATGAAATAGCTAATAATGTATTAAGTATACGGCACACATATAA
>JAPYZT010006876.1:0-13514 GCA_030522965.1 Tryphoninae sp. A BG-2022a | reverse complement strand
ATACCCTCCAATTTTTAATGCACTTGCTTGCTCAGTGCCGAAGAAATTAGGGATCGCGTTTTCGAAGCGCTCGTCGGCAGTTACACTGCCTCTTAATGTGTGTATCTGGTCGATTCCTGCGTCTGTCTGAATGTGTGTGTGTGTGTGTATCTTGCCGATTTCTAGTGAGATTTCTTCAATCTCAGCATGGTTCCGGTGTAGGCTGTAGCAATGGCATGGTTCCGGTGTGGGCTCTAGCAATGGTATGGTTCCGGTGAGGGCTCTAGCAATGGTATGGTTCCGGCCACGGTCTTACATACGGGTCTTGCAACTCGATAGGATTTCAGGATTTCAGTGGTAAGGAGTGACCCCACTATTGAAGCAAAATCCAGGTGGAGCTGCGATCGAGGGATGCATCGACATAACCTATAGTGTCTTAAATATACTTGGCTTGCAATAAAATCTATTTCGTGTTTTGTTCACATTGGATTACGTTCTGGAACGTGCAAAGCTTAGCGACTCGTGAGAAATTTCGTTGAATAAAAACGCGAGATAAATGTTGTTTGATAAACGACGAAGAATTGTGTCGTATCGTGGTGCAAAACTGGTTCGAGAATGATATTTTCTGTCATAGGGAATTTTTTATACCAACGCTGCCATTGCATTAGTCTTTATGGATGTATTTATTTCTTTAATCATGCACAAGTATGTACATTATGTAATTTCTCACATAACCCTTTGATGCATAACAAACAAATAAAAGAATCCAGAGCCAACATATCCATGGAGCCACTAATCAAACTTATTACCAAAAATAAACTTATATTCGTAAGTAACGCACGACATCGCCATATGTGCCTGCAAATGCCGGTTTCTAATAAAACAAAAATCCTTATTGTTCTCATGTAAAACATATTATCGAATCGCACGTACACTTGTAAATGGAAAGTTATTATAAAAAAAGCGTAATGACGTATATCGTCATATCGCCCGATCAAAAAAAAGGATTCGTTGATATTTTCTTATTGTTCTCGTGTAAAACATATTATCGAATCGCACGTACACTTGTAAATGGAAAGTTATTATAAAAAAAAGCGTAATGACGTATATCGTCATATCGCCCGATCAAAAAAAAGGATTCGTTGATTTTTTCTGGGGAAACTCTGTCAACGATGACTTTTGATAAATGATTTGCGTTGACGTTCGTTCAACGGCAAGAACGGCATTAGCAGCCTTGGGCTCCGATACCCGTGTAGGCGGCGTTGATCGATCGTCGGTCGAAATCTCAGGGACTGCGCAACTAGCAAGTTCCGTCGTAACGAAGTTTTTAAATTCCTCCAATTTTGATCGTACTCTCGACTCGAGAGGGATACCGCGTCGTATGATCTTGATATCATCCATACACCAGGTTATCCACAATAAAACGTTGGTATTGAATAATTCACTATCCACCGGTAAATCGTTCCCTGATATCGAATAGGCTTCTTCCTTGATATTGTTGAACGTCGGACGTTTGCATTCAGGGATCTCGACCGTTGATTCCTAAGAACTCGTCTCCATCGATTCGTCATGGACTCTATCGTTCGGTCGAACCGTTTCACCCTGAACAATCACGGAAATAGATAAAATTGTAGTACGAGCGAGGATTAAAAAAGCATAATCGAGATTTCAATATCGATCAGTGGTGGATTCTTGATTCTATCGTTGAACAAAAATTGCTATCTTTACGTCCGCGCCGACGTAAGTCGAATGTATATTTTGATTCAAGTGTTACGGAAAAAGGTCAGTTTTCTATAGAATTTCTATGCAGTTAGTCGTAACGTTGTATCTCGATCGATTATTCGTGTCGACGTTCTCTTCATCTTCGAACGATCGCGATTCTAAGAAGTTTAAGAAATTGTTATCCTCGTGTCTCATTGTTGCCACCGAGCTATCGTCCATGATCCGCGATTTCAATAAATTCCCACCCGCGCACCCTGACTCGAATGGAACGTCGACAAGTTTTTATCTCGAGGGTTACTAAATACTTCGCGAGGTTTTGGGTTTGGGTTTGGCCAAGATGGGAATATTTTTCCAACTGCTGTTGCACAAGGTCGACCGTTTGTTTTTATCGGAAGAACCGACATAATCGCACTTCAAAAATCGTCGAAAGGTAGGTATAGTTCGGAGGCATGATATATACCATTTTATCATATTCAGCGTAACCCTCGTCAACGAGCCAGTCGTTGATGTTCAAATGTTCCTCGCCCTTGGTATCCGTGAGTGTTATTAAGATCGAGTTGTTCTAAAAAGAAAAGCAAAATATTTCATGAACATTTCATTAAGCGGGGATTATTCTCGTTATCGACAAATATTGCATCTTCTCATTATTTTCTGTACAATCGAACTCACTTCGGTATGTATTTGTGCTATCGTAGCGACAAGCGATGCGCCGTATATTTTATGAAAAAATTCCACCGAAACCTGTGTCAACCATTGCGCAGTGTTCAAAGGCTTGATATTGTATAGACCGCAACATATCGCTTGGGCAGGCAGAGTAATGAACGATCTGTGCAAATAGTAAATGGCATCCGGCTCAAAAGTGGCGACAGTCCCGTAATCGTAGAAGAGTATCTAAGAAAAATAAACAATATAATTGCGAAATCTGAAATCCCAATGATTAGCTTCGAAGGAGATATGTAAAAATGTTTCTCTTCGGTTTACTTACAGTAGCTGTACGATCGTCTGAAATATTTGTGATTATTCCTCTACTCCATTTGTCACCAAATTTGCAAGCACAGTTTAGCCCTTCGGCTATTACTACGTTTGGAACCCGATACTTGGCAGCATTCACTTCGTAAAAGTTACTAATAAAAAACAAAGCATATTCTTGTTAATGCTGCATCGCACCGAAAGATTTTATACATAAATACATTTTCCTTTATATCCATATTCAAAAGATGTTAAACAGATAAAGGAAAAACAATATTTCAAGGAAATACATACAAAATTGCTAAATAGAATTTGAAACCCTATCTCATTCGTGTCTGGACAATTATCGTCAACATCAACTTACTGTAAGTTGAATAGGAATGTTTCGACGTACGTCGGTTCCTCGTACACCCGAATCCAAAACAACGATGGGCTGGACACTTCGACAACGACCACCTTTATAATATCGTTTGGGTCTTGTTTCAATTCAGTCACGCTCATCCGTGTGACGGTTTCATCGAGTTTCACGACAGTATCTGGAATGAGCCAGTTGGTAATTTCCAATGACTGAAAAAGAAATTAGTACCTTATTGGATCAACTATTATTACCATGACTCCTAAGCGATTAAAACACATCGCTGAAGTAACTGAAAGTAACTGAACAGCTCCGTCATAACATTGCAAAGTTCACTTACGCAACGCGATGGTATTGATCGAGCGATCTCGATCCCATCATTATACGAAGCTGCGAGGGTCGTTGCGTCTGATTTTTCATTTCTTTGCACAGTAGGTTTTTTCGCCCTTGCATTATAAAGCAGATAACCGCCATTGTCCTGTTGCTCACGGTAAAATACATCGGGCAGATACGACACAAAAGCGATGACGGAATAAAAACCAAGTTCCCAGTAATTCAAAGGTACTCCATATTCGTCCTCGTACAATGTATGTAACTCATCGCAGCGTATGCCATGTGGATGCTTCGAAAGGAGATCCGTTAGACGCTGTTTAATACCGTCATTAATGATATTGCCCGTAGTCTTTTCAGGGCCATCATCATCACTACACATATGATTTTTTCGGCGTTTGTTACTTCGCCGACGTGCCGGATTAGTATCCCTCGACGCGTTCGCTGCATGAAATACGAAATCGTTGTCGCTGTCATTCTTCGTGGCACCGGTACGTCCCGCATCGCTATAATTTGTGCAAGACTGCAAAATAAATTGTACGAGTTAACCATATTCCGACCAGTACTTTTTTGATCATCGTAACTATTTTAGCGAAGATTTCCTTGTCTCCTCTTACCACTTGTCGAAGGGAATCCGTTAGGCACAGGCTAGGGTAAATTTCCTTCCAATTTTCATCCAGTATGGGACAAACGACGAGCGTTCCGTATTCGTACTCGACAGTCAGAGTATCCGTGAGAGTTTGCAGAAAATCGAACAAGCAGCAGTGTCCAAGCTGCTCGAAGGGTATACGCATACCCTCCTTGTTATAATAATCGTTGTTTAGCTGCGCCACGGGTAGCCCGATATAGGCAACTGCTCCTCGCGACAAAAGTAAAGCTTGAATAATCGTCTCAACATTCTTCCGGTTTATCGTTTGCAGCTCCATCTTTTTACATTATTTTTCCTAATTGTTTCTGTAACAAATGCCCAAAGCATCTTATTAATTTTCCTCGCTTAACACGTAATTCATGTATTTCGTTTCGTAATTTTTTAATCAAAACATTTTTTAGTTCGGTAACAATCGTTCATTGTCCGGTTATCAAAGAAAAAAAAAACTGAAAGTTTATCCGCACGATTAGTATCTTTTTGCAAGATACAGGCTCAAAGAAAAGCATATTTACGTCAAAAAACGTTACCAGTGTTATTGCTTCGATTACTATCTTAATTCGGCGTTCGATATTTTTTAATTTATTTTTTCAGTTTATAACGTTTGAATTTATTCTCGTAGCGCATATTTTGTTTCTTCGTATCAAAGTGTACTTAAAAACAAACGTCATGGTTGAACTCTGGAAACTTAAGGTTTCACTACAGAAAAGCACGTGTCGAAAATATTCATTGTTGAAACGGAGATCCACTATTACTTGTCAATAGTCTATATGTATCACTCATACTACTTTTGATTGCGACGAAACAAACGAGAAAGAACCGGCAAAAGCACTCAACGAGAGGTACACGCCGTAAACCGAATTGGAATTTTATATTACCTCGAATTTATCTCCTGTCGAAGGACGCACAATGAGGAATGCGCCGGAAACAGGTCCCTATGTCCGTAACACTGGACCACTGGACACTGGACCGAAATTCCTAATACGCAACATGGTATCTTAGCGTGGCCGCGCTGTAAACAAACAAATTTCATGTTGAAGTTAGCCGCGCGAAAATAATAATTAATGATTTCCAAGTTTTCTTCGTTACCAATCGTTCGTTAGTGTTTGTTAATCAATTTTCATCGTTTGTTAGAACTTTATTTTCATTTAATCGTTAAAAAACTTTCGGCGCTACAGTACGCGCTGCAAGCCACACGGTGGCAGCACCGTCACAGCGGCCGGGCACCGCTTTGCCGATGTATCTCCTCAATTTCATAAAAATGCCGATTCTTTCAATCCCAAACGATTATTAGTCCATTGTTCGGCATTTTGCTGCAATTACGAAGCGTCATGGATAAAGCGCGTCGAGTTATCGTGGCAATGCTGCTGACTTCACGCGGCGTGCCGCGTACCGCAGACGGAAAGTGTCTCAACGTTTTAATAAAAATAACGCTCTAACAAACGATAAAAATTGACTAACAATTACTAACAAACGATTAACAATCAATTGGCGTTAAAAAAAAAATTGGATATTTCGATAGTCGCCGGCTAAGTTTATCGAGCTATCTTTGTCGCACCGTGCATCCCTATGTATGCATCTCTCGATCGCAGCGACGCTAGCAGCTTGACCGTCGAAGCACTATTTTAAAATCAAAACGGTGATTTTATGGAAATACTGCGGAATATCCAAGTTATCCCACTTGGAAAATGCTGCGAAGAGTCATTAAAAAGACTATACGATGATTTCAAAAAGATTTGCCAAATTAGTCGAGACTCCTATTCGGATTGGCAGCTGCATCGACGATACCGCATAACAGGTTCCCGATGTTATGCATTATATAGTTATTCAAAAAGGGTTAGCGCAGACTGGGATAAAAAGGCTATTGCGTATTTTAATCCGAAAAGTTTCAAAAGTGTTTACACAGAATATGGCACAAATATGGAAAACGATGCTCGTACAGCGTATGCGACTGCTACGAACCATGTCGTAATAGAAGTTGGCCTTGTGATTTCTAGTCAAAATCGCGTATGGCTCGCGTATTCGCCCGATGGAGTCATTTTTTTAAACAACGCATCATCGACACTTCTGGAAATAAAGTGTCCATTAAAAGGTAAAACCATGACTGTAATCGAGACTGTGCAATTCGCGTTTAAAAAAGGCCTTATAATTGAAAATGAGAACATTAGACTCAAAGAAAATCACTCGCATTACATTCAAATTCAGCTCGGAATGGCGGTTTTAAATTTAAAAAATACAGCTTTTGTGATTTATGCTTCTCTTTTGACAAGAGCATGATAATTTTAGACGCGCCTTTTAATGAAATATACACTTTCGAAATGTTGCGCGTTTTGAAAAAAAAGCTACTTTGAGAAAATGTTACATGTAACGCGTCCAAACGATGAGAATAATGATAATAATAATAATATATAGTTTCTACGATAAACGGAGAAACAGTTATGATAATAAAACGACACTGTGATATGAAAAAAAGATGCGCTTTATCATAATAAATGAATATTAAAATAAATTTACATTTCCATAAATTTGTTGTCTTTAATAATGTGCGAAGATAAGTTTACAGATTTTAAACATTTTTATGCGCTGATTCGATCGTTCGATATGCACTCTTGCTTTTGCAATTTTTGCTGTAAGTAATGCTTCGAACCCTATAAACCATTACTCCATCGCCAGGTTCTAATAGATCCACGATATGACTTTGGTGAAATATACTGTCATCGGATGCTCGACCACCGTACGGCGCACTAATAAGTGAAATATTTCCAGCTGGTGTCACACCTGTCATAATTTTACATGCGTTGGAACTTTTATACCTCGAATATGTTAAAATTTGACAGCAAAGCTTTTTCGATCGTTGGATAAATATTTCAGTACAATCGAGCACAACGCCAAACATTTTCAAAATCCTGAAAGCATTTTGGTAGATTTTTCAAGATTTCGTCTTTCGTTGACCGATTTATCGTACACTTTCTAAGCACTGGCTTAACAAGATCAGAGTCTCATAAAATATTCTTTGAAAATCAAATGAGTGCGATGTCAAGAGACGTAAATATTCATAATAACATATATTAGTCAAATTCTCATACTCATACTCATAACACGTTTATTAGTCGAATTCTTTATGGAATCTTTCTACTGTCGCTTCGTCGAGCCCGAAATGATCAATGTTGGGAAGTATCCGCCGCCTGAAATGGTTTTGCAACGATTGCGGAGTTCGGTGGGTTCGGTGCTCCTGAAACAAACAAAAAAAGATATTACAATTTCTTTTTTTTAATCGTTTTACCGTATTTAACTCGTGTATTACCTGGCTCCGCGCCATTTCGTACCAGCACAGGAGGCCTTTCGCGCGATATACGTTTCTAGTTGAGAGAAGAAAATCGATCATCCGAAGAGATTCATATTTCGCGTACCTCGTCCGTCTGTAAACAAAAAAAGAAAAGACATTTTTATTATGTGGAATTATACGCGCTACGCAATTGCGCTTTATCGACATTTCGTACTTACGGGAAACTTTGCGCGTTCTCGAGTAGTGACGCCCTCCACCGCCTGTTGTAGTCGCTGGCGTTGCGCTGTTGCGCGTCGTTGCGGCGGGAGGGGGGGCGGTTGACCGCGTTTCTTCCTCGAATCTAAAATATAAATTGACCGGTCCCCATTAACATTATATTATACATAATGTATTATATATATTTATACGTTTATGCGCGAATCTTACCTGCTCGTCTTCGGCCTCGACGATGACATCCACGTCTATTTCGCCGTCGTGGTCGTCGACGGAGGCGCTCGTCTCCTCGACGATGGGCGCATCGTCGTCGTGCTCGTCGACGGAGGAACTCGGCTCGTCGACTATGGGCGCATTGTCGTCGTGCTCGTCGACGATGGGCGCATTGTCGTCGTGCTCGTCGACGATGGGCGCATTGTCGTCGTGCTCGTCGACGATCATATCGTCGCGGGTGTCGATCGAATCGTTCGATCGCGTTGGGACGTCTGCCTCCGCGTGGACGTCCGCACGCACGACCGTCGTTACGTCGACGTTGCCGTCGTTTTTGTCCGACGAGGTGTCGTATGCCGCAGATGCGAGCGAATCGTTCGACATCTAAAATTTGAAAATGAAACAAAGAAACCCTACGCGATGATTTAATTCGGAAAGTTTGTCTCCTTCGCACTGAGACAACATTGACCGATTCTCTTGTTGCGCCGCGACGAACGTGTTAATAAAAATACGTACTAACCTTATGTCGAATGAAATTCCAAAATATTTCGCCAAACGCAGTAACAAACAGTCGTGTACAGTAACAAACACAACAAAATTAAAAATACGTTATGAATAGACACATAAAAGAAAAAACTATAAAAAAAACTAACGTTAATTTATGAACACTAATTAAAAAAACTATATTAGAAAAAAAATATAACGAAAATTAAATTTATTATTACGAACACACACGCGCACACAAATAAATAGTTATTAAACGAATATAAAATATAGAAAAATGTAAATTATTTTATAATATTTGTTATCTTCGATACTTCTTTGTCTCTGTCAAAGGTACGTTCGCTAATGATCGTTGTTTCCCTTACTTGCCGTAACCCTAGAGCATCTCTTTGTGTAGTTGTATTTCTCTCTTTCTTCTTTCGTGCGCCACGTGCTCTCCTTGTTCAAAGGGGTTGTCATCCGGCCGCGAGCGTTGTACGAAGCTTTTCATTGGCTGTAGCGAGACTTTGCCTAATTTTCTCGGACCGATTGGCGCCACGAGCATTGGTCGAACGCGATGGGTGAGGCGGGTCGGTCGTGCCGCCGAGACGTTTTGCGCAAAGCCCCAACGAGAGGAGCCTCGACTCATGACCCGCCGCATAGCGTAGATACGTTACGCCCTTACGATTCTCCTCTTTGGGGTCGGCTTGGCCTCGTCGAGCGAGATTGTTGCGACTAAATAGCAGCAGAATATTTAGAAAATAGTACAAAAATATTCGTAAATGGGAAAGAATATATTATTACGGGTATATATCGTCGACAGCGAGGATTCGTTCGCGACGTACACGACCTGCCATAAGCCGAGATAATCCTTCGTGTATCGTTAATCCTTTTCTTATTCTTGCACGCCTCGGGTATTCGCCCAATGTCGCAAATCCGGTCGTTCGGTAGCTCCACCGAGAATTTCCCAAATTTTTTGGGGACCAGTTGGCGCCAGCGTTGGTCGAAATGGTCCTCGTTGTCGACGATTTTTTTTGTAATATTCGTACTTGATATATATTTACTTTTAGTTTTTTTTATAATATAGCTTTTTGTTAATTCATGTTTGTGCGTTTTGCGCGTCGAATTCAAATTTTGGGTTTGGGTATTCCATTACATTGTTCGTAACATAAATCATTCGAATAACCCGGGTGTTTGTAGGATAAAACAGCACCCAATAATCGGCTATATAAATCGACGGTTCGCCACAGCGTATACTTTATACGCGTGTCTGGAAAATTACCAAAGATATATTTCGCCCTCGTCCCCCACTCTTATAAAGCATAGACTATGGAAAGTATATCCTTTCCAAATGCTCTTACTATCGCCCCAAGATGGCAGCAAAGGAAAATGACAGTAGGCGAGACAAGAGATTCGCCGGTACCGCCCCGGTTGAGATCGGGCGGTCGCTCGCGGCGCTCACGCGCCGTGTTGCCACTCGCGCGTGGTTCAAAATCATTAATTTCGTCGATAATCGATCGCAACAAGTAGAATTAATTTAAATATAATACATGGTCGACGCGACAAATTTACAAGCTGATGACATTTACTCAATCAATTGTTGTGAAATCGCATTAACATACACGTGGATGTTTTTTAACAGCACGTAGACCCGATTGGCTGTACACGTACATTCGTTTACAAATATTCGCAGCAGACTATTTAGAAAATTGTATAAAAATATTCGTAAATGTGAAAGAATATATTATTGCGGGTATGTATTGTCGACAGCGAGGGTTCGTTCGCGACCTACACCACCTGCCATAAGCCGAGATAATTATTCGTGTATTAAAAACATTTTCTTTATTCTTTCATGCGTCGTGTATTCGCCCAAAATCGAAAAACGGTCGTTCGGTAGCTTCATTGAGAAATTCCCGAATATTTCCGGACCAGTTGGCGCCAGCGTCGGTCGACGGGCTGAGGGGAGGGGGTTGATCCAGCAGACTCACCGAGGCGTTCGATTCGTCATTAGAGAGCGAACCCTCGTTGTCGACGCAATCACAAAATCTTTGAACAATTATTATTTTTTCGCGTTTCATTGTTTTATATACTTTTTTTTGTAATATTCGTACTTATCATATATTTGCTTTTAGTTTTTTTTTTTGTTATATAGCTTTTCTCGTAATATTCGTAGTTATTCGTACTTATTTACTTTTACTTTGTTATAATATAGTTTTTTTTTGTATTTGCGTTCGTGCGTGTTTTGTGCGACGAAGACATCGCATCATTCCAGTCGATCGAAGGTACGTTTATAAATTTTTAATTCGAGAACGCGCCTCTCGCGACAAAGGAAAAATTTCGAAAAACCCAGTAGAACAAAAGCAGCGTACGGCTGTAAGAGTCGGCAGTCCGCCACAGCTTATACTTTGTATGCGCGTGGAAAAGTACGAAAGATATAGTTCGCGCTCGTCCCCCACTCGTACAAAGTATAACCTTTCCAAATTCTCAATGCGTTTGACCAGGCCAATTAATTTTGTAAAAATTTCATGCGATATATAATCAAACTAAAGATTCTACGATATTGTGCGCAAAATGCAATATTGAAAATAGATTCGTTCTCCTTATCGAATACACAATTTGTTTTACTGGGTTTTTGTTTTTCATACAAATTCGATTTCTCAGTTTTCCAACAAAATTTTACAGCCTAAAGTAGAGACAGACTTTTATAAAACTATGTGTTTGATATGGAAAAATACACGGAGAGAATTAAAAACTAATTTTTGTCGTGAATTTCACGGTAAAAATTGCCGTGATATATTTCGATACGATGACAAGTGAGAAAAACATAATAATTCGTATGCGATAAGTTGTTTTTAACCCACGTTACGTAAAATTTCAAATACGTAGCCAAAAATTTTACTATACAAGAATAGTAAAAATTGAAGACCGTAAAATTTAGCATGTATATTCGAAAATCTATCTGCCGTCGGTTAAAAATTACCAAATGCGCGGTACGGTATTTTTACCGTGCTGCACTGTAAAATTTACCTACATCAACCTCGGAAGAAAAATTCTCTATAGGCTGGTAAAATTCAAATTCTTCCATTGAAAAAATCCTCAGTAAAGTATATTTTTTTTTCAAAAACTGGTACAAATTAATGCCGTTTGTTTTTTGTTGGGAAAATGTTTTTATTTATATAAATTGATATACTAAACAAACAAATAAGGAGAGAAATTTAATTATAAGAATTTATTTTTCATTTGATACTACCATTTTTTTACAATTACCACGAATGCATTGCACGAATTATTTGTCCGTAGTACCATGGCCAACGTTGTTGTACCTGACTTTGTATCGTACGGGGATTGGACGATGGGCCTTGGAACGCCCGTCGCCAGGGAGGAAGACGTCGAATCGATCGCGTTCGACGTGGATTCGTTCGTCGTAATTGGCAAATCGATCGACGCGTTCGCGTGCGACACCTTGGCGCCGACGAAAGTTTTGGTCGGGAGCCACCCGGTGGCGTGCAAAAACCACAAAGTGATTAGCTCGATGAACCTGTGGCGATGGAAGATCAAGGAATTCTTGGTGGCCAAGATCGAGTGCGCGCACATTTACGCGATCGCGATGAGTTCGGCGGGGAAGAAGTTCGCCGCCGCTAACGTCGACGAGGATGGACGCCCGAGGCCCGAGTTGACGGAGCGGCAGCTATTCGCCGAATATATCCAACGAGCCGTCGACGCGTTGCCAAAATCGAGCTCGACGTTTCGATTGAACCGGCGCATCGCGGTATCGTCGTTAGGCGCAACTCCGCTAGAATTCATTATGTATCCCGAGGATTGGACAACCTTCACCCGGATACTTAAAAATCTCATTGTGGATGAAACAAACGAGAATCCGCGGTGGATTTTTTATAGGGCCGCCCACGGCCTAAAGAACACCGACGTCGGAGGTACCATGCGCTCGCTCAGGACCCGCATCATTCAGGATAAAGATGCGGTGGCCCACATCCAGATTCATCTCGCCGCGACGCTGACTCCGCGGGAGGACGCCGCGGTCATGGTGGATCTGGAGAAGGCTCATCTAATTGGGAATACCGACGAGGCCAAAGGATACACCCAATATCCGTATTACCGGAAGTACGGGCACTTTAGTGGTATGCGGTCGAGTAAAATATCGATAGAGATATCCAACGCGCTATCGTACGTACCGTCGCACCACGTCCTACGTCCCGTAGACTCGCCGGCGTGCTACGCCATGGCCATCGTTGGGAATGGGAGAATCGCGGCGGACGAGGACGGTGAAGGCAGCTGGGCCAATGCGGGGAAACAAAAATTATTTCAATACGAGGCGTACGCCAAACTGACCGCGGATAATTTGCCGTGCCGAATAGAGTTCGTCGTCGAGGGCTCTTATAGCAATTTTTATCATGGATCGGACGACGCACCCGATACCGGCTTCATGAATTATCTTATCAACCGGGTCAAGGCGGCGCTCGTGCGGCCCGATGGTCCGCTCGTAATTCTGGACAATTACAAACAATGGGCGATGCAATTGGCGAACATCGTGCAACTGCTCTCTGTTAATATGTCCAATTTGCCAACGCCCATTACGAAGCGGGCCGTCACCCTGGTTTACGCCATCGAAATGTTTGTACAATATTTCACCGAGGGCTGGCACCCGAAACGCATCGACCGTGAAATAATTGAAACCTGCGTGGAACTATCCGGGATTCGACCCCGTCGAGTATGCCTCCCGACGCTACTCGCTGCACTCCCAAAACTCCCGACGATGCGCACGATCCCGCCGAAATTTTTTAAAATTAATAAATTTCAATATCCATCGATGCCAAATCAATTGGACTTCGTCTATTCCGGTTTGCCGGACGACGAAGTTCCAATTGAAAATCGCCTCGGCATCATGTTGGCGCTAGTCGGGAGATACGCACTTGAATTTTGCGGCTGCAGGCCGATAAGGACGCTGCCGCGCGAACCCGAGAAGATGCTCAAATGTGCATTCATCGACAGCCTGCGGCATAAGGAGATCCGATGGATGAATGTCATCAGCGTGGAGGACGCAACGATGGGCATCCTAAGGCCGAAATCTGTCATTGGTCAGCTGATTGCTTCTTCGTGTTTACGGGCCAACGATTCGTCGAACGTGGTCACGAAACGGTGGCTCGGCGAATATATAAGAAATCACGTGGAGTGTATTCCTTGTATATTCGTCGAGCGATACAACATCCACGAGAAACAATATGCGTGGTATAAAATTTATCGGCCCGGCACTTTGCTCGGGCCGATGCGCATGGCGACGAGTCTCGCAACCGGAGCAACGCTGT
>JAPYZT010006867.1:0-17936 GCA_030522965.1 Tryphoninae sp. A BG-2022a | reverse complement strand
ATATACAAATAGATATATATATATGGAGGTGTTATATAGTGTTATATGTATATATATATATATATATATATATATATATATATATATATATATATATGTTGTATAATACTATATAGCACATCTTCATCGATTACCACACCAGACACTACCAGTGGGTGCGTCAACGAGTACCGTACCACGACCAAATTCTTTTTCTTGCAAGTAAAATTTTCGTCTATATTAACGAATTTCGCGGAAGTCTGATATGAAATATATTGAAAATATTGCAAATGTGACACAAAGTTTAAGAATTATGCCGAGGTTGTAACTTATGTAGACGATTCGGTACAAGAAATGTCAGCTGGGAGTGTGGTGGCTCCTGTAATCCAAGCCATAAGGAAGCTAGTTGTTGTGGAGGATCTGAGGTCGGGGGTCACTGTTGGTGCGGGTTCCACGTCGACTGGGCGTCCGCACTAAGCTCGCCATCAATATGGGCACCCTGGAGTAGTCCAGGGTGGCCAGGTTAGCTAAGGAGAGGCGAACCGGGCCAGAGGGGAAACCAAGCAGCCAAAAGTCTCCGTGGCGGGCAGTAGTGGGATCGCGCCCGGGAGTGGGACCGCATCGGCAGCCTGGTCAATACGATTCGACCAACAACTTTTTTTTTTGTCTTTTTTTTAAATTTTCCTATTATTTATTTATTATTACTAATCGATTAGCACTGTTTTTCGATTTTTTTTACATTGTTTGTGTCGATTTAATTTATACAATATTGCGTCACGTAGCGCGCCCGTCCACGAAGCGAGCGAGTCGAGCGAGCCGCGGAGTGGGGGAAGGAGTGGGGATAGCCATACCAGATATCTCTTCGCTAGCGAGACGGACTCCACGCACGCTAATAAATTGTGAGAATTAGAAGCATGTAGACTCATTTTTTTAAATAAAAATCTTGATAACCTGTGACAGGAATATTGCTCAATCAAAATTTAATGTTTTTTCACCGAATTAATTATCTCAACATAATTTATTTTCAAATTTCATTTCACATCGAATCGGCATACACAAATACTTATTTTACTTAATAATATCTTATCATTTTCGCTTTTGCGTAAATCTTCCAATATCGTGATATTTTTATCGAAAAACAAGGCGTAAATCTTTTCTATTATGCGAACGTCGTCATTAATGCGAAGCACGAATTGAAAGCTCTTCAGCGAGAAAGCTCGGTCGACCGTAAGTTCCGTGTCCCACAAAACTCTATATATACTATTCGTTCGGTGTGGCCACGAGCTAAAAACGATGAGGAGAAATGGGAAATGGCATCAGTGTAAAATGTACCTCGCTATTTTTATTACCTCGTAAAAGTCGTGAAAACACGAATGGAGCATTTTACGGTCATAGCGGACAAATCCTCTCAGTTGCTTTTCCCGCGGGTGTTTTTCCCGTTCTTTTTTTTTTCTATTTGGTACAAGAAAAATCATTATCGTGGATAGATAGCCCCGTTGAGATGTGTGTGAACGATACGAGCGATACGTACGCACGTCTCGAGCGATAAAACATTTCAGAGAGATAATAGAAATATGATAATACAATACACGAGCTCTTAATTAAACATAATCGGTCGCTAATAAAAACCTGTACCGTCGTTATTTTACTTTTCAATTCTAAACTTTACACAAGCTTATGCGTTATCAGGAACAACCCTTAACCGTTCCATCTATAATTAAAACGAATTCTGACTCTGTCTTAACATTGTCGATAAAAAAAAAATAAACAAGCGCGAAGCAAACATTGATCCCAGTTAAACTTCGCGAGCGCTGGGAACATGAAAGTAAGAAATCAACTTTGATTCACGTTTAACTTAGTATACGCTATGAACAGAGAAATGAGCTTTGGCGATAGTCGAACTTTGTACAAGTTCAAAAGCCTGAAAAAAACCAAAGCTTGGTTCGTCGCTTAACTTTGTTCGCGTTGAAAACGTGGCGCTTCATCGACGATGTATATATATATCGTCACACATACACACACATATATGTGTATGTGTGTGTGTATAATAAGCAACTTCGTGGTGTTGTAATATTAGTTTTGACCCCGATCGAATCTTCGGCCGAGATAGGGGACGGCGGAGCTCACGGGTGTGGTAAGGTGAAGGAGGTTGGCAAGACGTTTGAAACTATCTCTTCTAGCACGTGCCAGTCAGAAACTCGAGCCGAGGGGACAAGTTTGTCGGTCTAGCCAGGGGTGTACAGGAATCGTGCAATCATGGTAGAGCGAACGTGTACGTGAAACTCGGTCGGGATCGTTATAATTGGCAGGCCCTTCTTCCGCCACTGCCACGCGCGTCCAAGTGGTGCAAGCAGCTCCATACCAGCAAACATGACAGTCTCTTTCTCTCGCTCTCTCTCACTCTCTCTCTCTCTCTTTCCCCTTTCCTCACTTTCTCTCTCTCTCTCTCTCTCTCTCTCTCTCTCTCTCTCTCTGTCTGTCCCTCTGGAGTTATAACACGGCGGATAACGAGATACACGTATCTAACGTGTTCACTGTTACCTAGATATAACGGTACAGAGAAGGAAGTATGGTAACGTGTTCGTCGAGAACGAGCGGACGTTCTGTCTGAAACCCGGCGTTGTATTCAACCCAACCCTCTCTTATGCTCCCACATATATATATATATATATATATATATATATATACAGCAGCATTAGTTGTATGTATGTAAGTAGAACAAAACTGACAACAGATATTACAACAATTGTTGGCGTCCAGACGTACGTGTCCGCGCATGTGTATGTACCTTGAGTTGGCAAGATCGAGAGTTTATACTATCGAGGAAAGTTTGCGTCGGTTGTTTAGCCAACTTTGTAGTATTATTAGACAACGCCTTTGTTGATATTAACACATTTATACGAAATGTAACTAAACCTTTGTTACTAATTCGCTCAAATTAAAATAATAATTTGTAGACATTTATTGAATTTACGTATTCAATTTTCATTACTTTAATTGTCTATGTGTGTTTAAAAACATTTCCGGGTTGTCTGGGTGTATTGAAACATTTACGATATTAAATCAGAATTCATTTGTCAAAGATCGCTTCGGGTAATACGATACGTTATTAAGCAAATGAATAAAAACAATGTATTCATCAGCGAAATTGCCAACGACTTATCGTTGAAAATATATTTTCAACAATATACAAATATATGGTAATAAACACAAAACATAATACTGGAAACTTTTCGTAAACATTCATAAAATTATTATCTCGTATAAATTCCGTATGCGATTGATCAAAGTCTGAGTCCAACGTGATAAGGACATCCTCTACAATAACTAGCGTTACGCGTACAGTTTCGTCGGATTATTATAGCAATTAACACATGTTGATAGACTCGCATAATACGACGTGTATATCTAATCGATAAGTGTGATAAAATCGAGGACTTGCGTACACGTTGATGTGCACAACGTACAGTGACAATGTCCCTCGACGTTCGATATGTGTGCATCGTTGATCTCGAGAATGAATGGTATTGTGAAATGACACTGGTAGCAGAAAGGCATCGAGGGTAGATTGAGGCACGCTCGCTAACCAATTCATAGTCGTCGTTCGATTTGATCTCGGATCTTCGATTTATATGCACATGAACACATACACACACATATGAGCGTATAATATAGACCGAGTTATCTGTCGCCAGGGTAGACCGGTATCGTTGACAAAGGATGGATACAAAGCGTCAACGGATTAATATATATATATATATATATATATATATATATATATGTGTGTGTGTGTGTCCGTGTGTGTTTGTATACATATATAAAGGGAGAATGCTCTATTCATCGATTCAACCACCGATAATAGATCCTGTCGTCTCATATGATCGCGCCATTCTCGGAGCGTAAATTCCTGTCCAGTACACCGAAATTTCAACGAGACCTGTTGCCCATCGGATCAAACTGGTTATCACTTCCGGTGTGGAGACCTCACGGAGCTGGTCTCGTTGTTAGTGGATGCTGCAGGTGCCCTCTTGATGAACGAACCGTACAGCATGCACAATGTTATCGCTGGTTCACCAATGCGTACACGATCCTTCCCTATTTCTGTGTCCCTGATACCACGTACACGGGTGAAATTACAGGGAGAGTCTCGATGATACACGTCTATCAAACTACGAGCTCAAATTATAAAAAAATCGTTGATAACAAATTTTCAAAGAGTATTCTCTTTGAGTGAAACAAGTATTTCAACAACAGTTTTTTTTCTCACCCTCTTGGCTAAATTAACGAAAACAAAAACAAATAAAGAAACTAGCTTCGGAAACCCTTTGCCATTTGATGAAAAATTTAATTAAAATTTTTCATTTAGATATGTTGTTTGTCGACGAGCAATTGGAACCTTCCTAAATAAAACGAGCCTGCAATTTACTCAGGAAAACTCCCTCTCACTCACGGATGGATAAACACATACGTATAAAGAGCTGATGGGCCCCTCAACAAATTTAACGTATCGTATTGCGAAAACATTCGGTATATTTTAATTTGCCTTTCGAATTATTTCAAACCGAAATCCAAGCGCAAACGCAAAAGGGCCGTGTTTAAAACTTTGCCCGTGTTCTTTAACGATTGGAATACCAGCGTGTGTCGGAGGAATAGTCGTGACTCTCGTAGATCGTGGAGTATGGGAGTAGACGAACTTTTCCAGAACGTAGTACAACTCTCATACTTCGTATACCAGTGACCCGCTATCATTTTATATATATAGATATATGATTCTGGTACACATTCCACGTACGTGAAGAGCCCTCGTTTCTGGTGCAACCACGAAACGACGACGAACCGCACTAGAGTGGCGCGGCTGGTGGGTGGGGCAAAGGGGAGGGGGTGAAGTGGCGATGGTACGGTGGTCGCGCTCGATGCTTGCGTCCTCTCTCGTACGGCAGTGGCAGATGGAGTGGCGAGAGAGAAAGGACGAAGGACAGGAGAGAAAGGGTAGTATGCTACGCTACATCAGTGCCCTCACCATCCTCGGCAGTTACAGACTGTTTGTACGAAGCCGCGAGAGAGCACGGAGAGAGCGAGATGGCGTGACAGAGCAACTAGGCGAGAGGAAGAGAGACGGTTCGCGGGCTTACAGCTTTCTAGGCAAGTTGCAGTTTATTGCAACGATTCGGCCTTCTCTACTATCGCGGCCTGCTTCGCCTGTACCTCGGTTTTGTGGTCAAACCGAACCCAGGTGTCCGAACTACGTTATACAGCCGCAACGAGCCACGATGAATCATTAAAATGGTCGCGCTTTCTCCAACCATCGTCATCCTTGCCCATACCCTTGTTTACCTGCAAGTTTCGCGATGTTATACATGTACATTTATATTCATATCGAAGGTTGTACATGTAGATTCTACCTCGAACAATTTGTGGTCTTTCCTGACTTTTTTTATTATTCTTCTATCAATTTTTTATCAAGCTGCGTCATTTATCGAGGAAAATTTAAAGACATTATTTTCTAACTTTTTCAAAGGGTGTGTACGTTTTAATCGATGATTTTGATTAATTGACACAAAACAGTTCAGCACATCACGTGATGTATTTGTCGTGGAAGAGTGGATGAACATAGCGATGGGTACTAACAGTTGTCTCCTTCATGTACACTTGATCTTGGTTCTTTGATCTTCCAGGATGAGCACTTCGTATGTTTCTCATCAATTCTCCTTGTTCTTGTACAAACGAGTACTGTATTACGTATAGAAGAGAAACACGTTCACTCAGCTCGATAATAAATTTAGTAGTTCCTTAATTCACAAATATCTGAGCGAGAAGATAAAATAAAATGTTAATAATTATTGAAACAAGAAAACATTAGCCTAAAATCTAAATATGTAGAATTACGGAAAATCATTCATTATTAATAAAATTGAATAAATAAAATAGAGTTTTGTTATGAAAACTTATTCCACACTTATCACACTTCCAAAAATACTATATTGCTCGTGTCCTAACCTCAAATATATAATATAGTGTTTTTGGAAAGTTGGTAGGAGAGAAATGAGATTTTCTAAAATAAATTCTATTTTATTTATTAAATTTCATTAATAATGAATGATTGTTATTAATTCTACGTATTTCGATTTTAGAGCAGTGTTTTCTTTTTCAATAATTAATAACTTTTTATTTTCTTCTGTTGCTAAATTTTTATTTATTTACATTCTTATGTATAGTACTGCTCTACTTACGTAAAGTACTGATGAGTTCCATTATGTCAGATTTACAGTTAGCCATTTCCCTCTCCCTCTTTATCATAGGTACACCTCGAACGAACCTTCCCTCAAGAGTCGTTCATCCCTTCGGTTCTCTCGATACACGAAAGTTGTATTCAATACGATCTCTTCCCACTCTCCCTCTTGGGCTTACTTGCTTGTTCGACGCTTTGCATTTTTCCAATTATCTGATATTTTTTTACGTCCAACGATAAGGTTGTACTACGAACAATTCTCCTTCAACGTTGGGAGCCAATTTTTTCTTTGTCATTTCGGGCATCCAACCTGATTAACTTTTGCAAAAAGGAGAATAAAAAATGTCACCCGATTTATCTCGTAACGAGTTTTAAGCCCGGTCTGAGAGGGAATACATCCTGTATTGCGCATTTCATCTCAATGTGAAGTTATCGTTTGGCTCTTTGCATCGGCATAACTTTTGCGAACCTCGTGTAGTTGCTTCGTTATCAGCTATTAGTTGCTAACTCTGCCCGATAGAAGATGAAGCAAACGTTATTAGTAGTAGTCTATTAAACAACCTAACAAATTTATTGTTTTAATTTTATATTCAAAATTTCATAAAAATAGGCTATTAAATTAATCATATTTTTAATAATATCGTGAAATTCCTTTTTTCTCATAAAGATTTTTCTGATAACATATAAATTCAATACAAAGAAGTTATAATAAAAAGATATTATTTAGAAAAAATTGTATATTTGTGAGTTTAAAAAAATAAGACAAATTTATTTATTGCCAAGCGAGACATAAAGATTTTTCTGATACAGATATAAATTTAATACAAAGAAATTATTTATAAAAAATTTATATTTGTGAATGTAAAAAAATAAGATGAATTTATTTATTACCAAGCGGAATATAAAGATTTTTTTGACACAGAAATACATTTAATAAAAAGATATTATTTATAAAATATTTATATTTGCGAGTGTAAAAAATAAGATAAATTTATTTATTACCAAGCGAGACATAAAGATTTTTCTGACACAGATATAAATTTAATAAAAAGATATTGTATATTTGTGAGTTTAAAAAAATAAGACAAATTTATTTATTGCCAAGCGAGACATAAAGATTTTTCTGACACAGATATAAATTTAATAAAAAGATATTATTTAGAAAAAAATGTATATTTGTGAGTTTCAAAATATAAGACACATTTATTTATTACCAAACGAGACAAAATTAATAATAAAAAGGTTGACGAAGCAAAAGTTATTGCGATTTTTTATTAATTGATTTTCTTAACCATACTTCACTCAGGTAGTTAAGAATTGAATCGATGCTTGAATATTGAAAGACTCCTTAGCATAACAGAAAATCTATAATTTTATGACGATTAAATATAAAATAAACATCGTGAAATAAATGATAAACTTAACGTATATAAATTATCTAGGTTACACTCCCGGAGATAGTTTCAACGTCGAGCTCTCAAATCGGAATCCATATTCTGCGTATGTCTATCCCCCCGTTTCATCAGGACTCTCGAGAATGAAAATTATCGACCGTAGAGTGCGCCGTCCTTCTACAAAGCTGACAATGAAACATGTTTCATCGCTTTCAAATTCATCATCTGGAATACACGTCGGAGCTATTACAAATATAGAATCCAATTTAACCGATAGATCTCTTATTCGTGCCGTGACGTTTTAGAAAAAGAAAAGAAAACATGCGGTCTCTCGCTTCCATTCGTCCCTCTTGAAAGTAACTCTGACGAATTACAATACATTTGCGCTAATCTCTTCCTCTTCCTCCTTTTTCTACAAAAGATAAATCTCGATTCTATCGAGAGTGTAAAAATAATCGATGATTTGCGAAGCGACGAACATTTTTTTAGGCTAAAAAATTGAACAGACGATAAAGTGGAAATTGCGAGTTTGCTTTTTTCTCCGACAAGATCTCGTGAAATAATTATGACCGAAACCACACATAGACGCACACATTTTCAGAATAAAGGCAGGGTGAATATTATATCACAGCCCTCCTCTCATTAGGGTTTGTCTCCCTCGAGGCCTTTACCGAGAATCACGGTGCATAGAGATGAAGGGAGAGAGTCAAGTAGCGCGATACAGACTACAGCTTCGAATAATTTGAAAGGCTTTGCGACGTAGGTATGTGCAACCATTTGATAACTCAATGCAGTGGCAAGATTTCTGTATATATATATCACCTGTACAAACGTGTATTTTCATAAAAATCCCAAGGGTCCGACAACCTGTGTGACTATTCATTCGAGACTCACGCGATGGTGGTTGCACGACACTGGAGATATAACAAACATTTTGACACTGTTGAGACAAGTGCAATATGACCTTTTTTCATATTTTCAATCTTCAATATAAAATTTGTTAACATTGTATTATTTATCTATATATAAAATCAAAACGATAACGATAAGAGTTATATTACCGGAAATAACAATGAAAAATAATCAACGAAAATATTTTTCACCTATTGTCTAATTTTTACAAAATTTCATTCTCGACGGTCATTGATAAATTGTTGTACTGTTTTTTATCGCTAGTGTTTTGAATCGATGGAGAATAAACAATGTGACGTTTAATGAATGAACCACGAGCAATGCAAATTCATCGAGCAATGAGATCCGTTTTCGACGTCCTCGCTAAATTTATGGAGGAACGAGGCATTGATCGTTGGAACAGAGTAGGATGCAACGTTTGCCAGGAGGCAATACATGGTTTGACTCGTCATGTCTGAAAAGAGACTAATAGCGGACAGAGATAGAGAGGATAAGGGAGAGAGAGGTAGAGAGAGAGAGAGAAAGAGAGTGACTGCGAAAGGGTGGGAGGCAGAGACAGATATGCACGTTTAATATGCTCACCGTTTTGAGTAATGAGCTCCTCGGCGTCAAGTACGCCGTCGACAGCATCTGTTTGCTTCACTCGAAGCACTCGAGGAGTACTTCACTACGAAGCTATATGACCTCCATACGTTTTCATGCTATATGTGTTCGAGAAACCCGTTGAGTACTCCCGTATAAGCTTTCGGTCCTCCTTTCTCTTCTGTTCCTCGGTCTCGGAGGAGGAGCTGCCACATGACAGCAGAGAGAAGATAGGACATGTCAACAGCAGCCAAATCGAACGAAAACCCCAATATATTTCGCTATGCTGCACGAGTATAGATAACCCATTGCTAGAATTTACAATTGAAAGAAAATACAGGGAAAATGGATCACCTTCAATATGATTGAAATTTAATCGAATTTTATTGACAATCATTTTTTTAATAAATTTGTACTTTGCGAAAGAATTTTAATACGAAGTTTTAAGCCAATTTAAATGATTTGTCTTGACTCTTTAAAGTAGTCTCGTTCGTGTTCCTGGAACAAAAATTACCCTTTCTGTAGTCACTAACTACTTATCGTATAAAAATGTCGAAATTGATGTTTCTTTCGATCAATGCAATTTTTTAATCGATTCACATTTATCACAGAATCAATATTACAATGTAATTACGACAATGTTCAATTTATCATCGACAAATTGATAAAAACAAAAATATCGAACAATTTGTACGTTTAAATTTCACGAAATTTCATTCAAGTTCATTTAAACGAAATGAACATTCTCGTTTAACCGTTTTATCGCGTCATAAAATTGTGAACTCTTTGAAATTTGGGTTACACCATTCGTGAGTGTGCTTTGATCGTCGAGAGAAAAATATCCCCATCTGTTCCAAGATTTGGTACACGAATGCGTCTCACGACTCGGCCCTATATCTCGAGAAAGAGGAACATATAAACGTGTCAGCCCACACGTGTGTGTGTGTGGGTGGGTGGGTGGGTGTGTAAGTATGTGAAGGAGCGTCGCAGTGCTGCCGATACGTGCTCGAGTTACGGGATACACTCGAAAATAAGGAATCGACCTTTAGCGGTCACGTATGTGTCCACGGGCGCATGCGCGTGTGTGTGTGTCGCGTGCTTTTCCTCCGCGTTTTCTCACCCCCCTTGCACGTTTCCCGATCCTCGTTCGGGTCGCACGACCCACGAGTCTTCATTTTTCATATCGTTGTTATTCTTTTAAATTTTATCATATTTTATTTTCTTATTTTCACCAAAAGCCTTACCCATACTCGCGTGCGCCATCGCTAAATCTTTTATATTTTACTCGAGCCTACTGCACATGGAACTTTCGTGCCCTTTTCTATCACTTATTAAAATCTTGAATTTTTTTTTGCAAACATAAATAATGAAAACGTACCCGGGAAAATTTATTGTAGGAAATTTTGATATAATAATAATAATAATAATAATAATACTTCGTAAAGGTAATTTATCGACCAATAAATTATTTGTTAACTTTACCAATCACGTCTATTTTCTCAAATTTTTCAAACATAAAAATGAAAACGCGTCTTCAAAAATTTATTATAAGAAATTTCCATATAATAATAATAATAACTCGCAAAAATTATTTATCGATCCGTAAATTATTTTATTGATAATAATAATGCTGTAAATTAAAAAAAGAAGAATATTTATTCGTATAGATAGAAACGTGGATAAAATTTTGCCAACCGCGACGATATTTTTTTCTGGATTCTCCCTACGACATTGGGATCCCTCCACGTTTCTTTTCCTCGTTTAAAATTTTCTCAAATTTACCAAACATAAAAATGAAAACGCGTCTTCAAAAATTTATTATAGGAAATTTCCATATTATTGGTATAGATAGAAACGTGGATAAAATTTTGCCAACCGTGACGATTCTTTTTTCTGGATGCTTCCTATGACATTGGGGTCCCTCCACGTTTCTTTTCCTCGTTTAAAATTTTCTCAAATTTCCCAAACATAAAAATGAAAACGCGTCTTCAAAAATTTATTATAAGAAATTTCCATATGATAATAATAATAACTTGTCAGTAAATTATTTTATTGATAATAATAACGCTGTAAATTAAAAAAAAAGAAGAATATTTATTCGTATAGATAGAAACGTGGATAAAGTTTTGCCAACCGCGACGATTCTTTTTTCTGGATGCTTCCTATGACATTGGGGTCCCGTCGCGTTTCTTTCCCTCGTTCAAAATTTTCTCAAATTTCGCCGAGTGCCCAATTCCATCTGATATACGCAGGTGATTCCCCCCCTCTCGCTGCTCCTCACCCCTCGTCGTGATCATCATTCAACTCGCGACTTTATATGAGATTTTCTCTGATCCACCCTTTTACTCCGTTAGGGGATGAGACCGATGGTTGGGGGAGTTAGAGCGATGCTCAAGTCTCCTCTCATTTCGTTTCCCATAGTCCACTCCCGCTTCCCTCTTTCAACCCCCCTTTTCGCCATATCCCCTTCTCCTTTGCACCGAAAGACGATCTATTTTACGAGGCACCGTGAAGCTCTCCTGTAAGGTTCGGGACTGCGGCGAGACGGCAACGCGAGCTTTGGTGAACGCATAGCGGTAGCGACGATGGGCGAGAGCGGAAGAGGTCCGGAGGGATGGGGGGTAAAAAGAGAAATCACCGTTCTCGGGGCCACGACAGAATTTTGAATAATCCCCCGTCTCGCGAGACTCCCACTCGTCTGTTTGCTCGCCATCTCGCCCTATGTCCCTCCCCCTGACCCTCTCGCTCTATCTCTATCTCCCTCATCCCTCCCTCTCTCGGTCTTTCCTCGTTCAAGCTAACATCACCCTCTGTTGCTCCAGTTCCCCGCACCCCACGTCGCTCTTTCCCTGTGAACGCGCTAACGTCTGAGCGCGGACGTGTTCTCGTTATATCGCTGTGGATATTGGACGAGGGTTTACGACGATGGCACACCAGCGGTACCAGCACTACCAACGTAGGTACTACGCCTTCGCCGGCCTCTACACAGCTTCTGCTTTTCCTGTTCTCGCTGATGCTGCCGTTGCCGGAGCTCCTGCCAGCGAGAACGCTCTTCGCCATGCCAGAAAGCTCATGAGCAATGTACGCTCTGATACGTGTGGTGCTCTGCAGTTTCCTCATTCGCACCGACCCTGAGGTCCACTTGCGATAAATACATATATATATATATACATATATATATATATCGCTTCTATACAAGAAGTAAGCTGCAATAAAGGGTTACGTTTATGCCTGGGGATGGTGATATCCCCCGTAAAAGGTCGACGACACTCCCTAGGCAAAACTACCCCCACCCTCTGCCCTTCGGTTATGTTAACGCACTTCCTAACGAACCTCTCGCGGCAATTAAACCGCGCAGCCGGACTATGCTCTCATTTAATCGCATGCAGATAGTATGCAGCGATAACACCGCTCTTTGTATCTCTTCTTTTCTCTCCCCCCCCCCCTCGCTCTCTCTCTCGTATTGTATACAGGGTTCATTGTTCTTTATTTTTATGATGCCGCGCATGAATGGATCAAGATATAGGATGTTCGTACGTTTTCTCGATGAAGGGAAAGATTTATGAGCCATTGGCTCGTGCACCGACATTGTTCTAGAGTTTTACTTACTGCGCAATTGGCTGCGTTGGGGATTAAAGAAAACAAAGCCTTTGATTAAAAAATTATATAATTCATAAACAAATTAGAAATGATAAATTTGCTACGATATTTCGAGACAATCGAAAATCTCGAGTGGAAATTACAACAAGTTTGACGAACTATTTTATTGTTGATGAGCGTGAACAAAAATTTCAGACATGTTTTTTAATACTCGGGAAGTTTTTATTTCCGCAAAGTCGTAGGATTATTCAAAGTTTTTGGGGGGGGGGAAAAGCGTAATAGCTCGCGCAATTTCAGCCTCGCTTCAGTCTCATGGGAGACGACGTCGAGGAGTCTTATAAAACTATACGGGAACAGGACGATATGGCGCGAAGACTAATACGAGAGTCACGGCACCATCTCTCTTTTCCTCGCGAATATTACTTTTGAGGGTAACGGGGAAGTTTTCGCGTTCTCATACATACGCTCGGACACGTATGTGGTATCTTATATATATATATATATATATATATATATATATATATATATATTTTTTCACATATCCTATCGTAGCGTACCCCCAGCGCTATATCGAGGAATTCGTGGCGTAAGTAGATATTTTCCGTGTATAACGGACGATTCACGAGCAAAGTCTCGATTGGATTCCGTTCCTCCCAAGGTTTTAGACGCGACGAAGAAGAAGAGGACGTAGTAAGAAGAAGAAGAAGAAAAAGGAACGAAATCATAAAATAAAAATCGTACGGGCTAGGCGAGAGACGGCCGAACTTCACTGTATTAGTTTCAAGTTTTACCGGGGGTAAAACCTCGCTTCGGGAGAAGAGAGGTCTCGGTCTGAGTGAGAACGTTGGCTGAACGTTCTTCTCCCCGGCGGGTCGAAACGAACGAGAGTTTCACGTCTGAAATACGAAAAGCGAGGGGGCGGAAAAAGGAAGCGAGAAAAAGAACGGGCGAGAAAATGCAAGACGGAGAAAGAGAGTAACTATTCCCCTAAAAGCTTGCTCCCTTTTCTCCTTCTATCCTTTCCCAGGGCACCCTTCTCGATCGCGATCTCGCCCGGAGGGTCCCAAAGCTCCGGTGTGCGATCACGCCTTTCCATCCGGCGTATGTATACGACCGTGATCTTATCGACGACGAACGCGTAGGTACGATTGGGGAGGCATTGGCAATAACTTGTTCCGTTACTCTTATTTCTAGTCTATCTCAACCAACTCTTTACTCTGCATATATGTATATCTATAGCGATATTAAATCCTATATAAGATGAGAGAGAACGGAAATACCAGATTGTCTATAAACACATATATAGATAACTCTAGTTTGACTTTATATTTCGGGTCACTTCTCTTTTTCTTCGATAACGGAGAATCTTCAATTCATTTCCGGTCCTTTTCTCCTTCGTATAGCAAGATTTCCGTAAAAATCTTTAGCTCGTGTGGACGAGCTAAGGCGAGAGTCAGCTTCACTGCTTTTCCTTTTTCCGTTTCCGTACTCTCGCCCCTCGTCGATACTCATTCACGCCTTGACACTCTCGTAGATCCGACGATAAAGGGAAAGAATTCAAACTTTCGTTTTTTCGCGACGTCGCAGGAAGTTCATAGGCACGCGTATTCTATCTCCGTACGTCGAGTATATACACGCCCGCCGAGGGTTGGAAAAGTAATTCCACTTTAGTCACCCTCCTCGACCTGTCACGGATGAAAGGAAATAAAAATCGATCTCTAATTGGTGTCGTTACTTTGGCGTTGAAATGGCACCCTTGAGGATAAAAAATGAAAGAGTGCGGAGCTAATTTGTGCGATGAAAGGAAATGAATAAGATATATTATCATAAAAATCGAAGGTTTCGAAGTTCTTTTTTGCTGAGGGGGGTAGTAATAATCGACTTCTTTCTCGGTGAAATTGTCTCGGACGAGAGTTGGGAGAATTGGGAGAGGATAGAGAGAGAGAGAGGGGGAGAGAGAGAGAGAGAGAGAGAGAGAGAGAAATGAATTTAGCAAGGAGGGAGGAAGGGTCAGGAGGGACGGTTGGGATGGTTCTCGAAGAATAGCGATTTAAATTGAGTTCCGCGGGAGCCACGATTTGATTGAGCTTCGCTTTCTCGTTGCTGATTTCTCAATTCTATCCCTCTCTCTCTCTCTCTTTCTTTATGCTTGGCTTGACTTTACGAGGGCCAAACAGCATCGCACCGAGAAAGATCTCTTGTTTCCTTTCAATCTCTTTCCCTCTCTCTCTCTCTCTCTCTCTCTCTCTCTCTCTCACTCTCTCTTGTTGCGCTAGAACGTATCGACACCACGACATTAGCATTTAGATCGTCCAATTTTGGGATGGTTGGAAGTTGTTTTACGATCGAAACTCGCGTGCCCACCCTGACGACGCTTTTGCCCTCGCTTTTCGTTGGCCTTCGTGCCGGATTCGCTACCCTTACTTCTCCGATGGCATTAGACACCCTAGAGGAAGTTATTGATGAAACCGGAGGGCTCATTGGTTATCTCCTTTACCACCATAGCGAAACTACAGTTATTTTACCTTCAGGCCTTGGACTGTACGCGAAACGCCTTGTGGAATGTTGCAAATTTCATCAATGCCAACGCAAAGCTAATGAGAAACACGATTACGAGAATCCTGAATTAACCTTGCCTCTCGTCATTCGATTCGTGCCAAAATTTCCGACACGTTGCCGCATATATTCTCTCACCTCTTCGTATGCCAGTTCGTAACTCGAAAAACAATTATACTTATCAGAATCAATATATCCCTATTTGAAAGTACGAATAAAATGATAATAATCGGAATTATTAATTTCCTCGATCGTTAATTACAATAATAATTAATTTTCTCCAATCCGTAATTGTCGTCTGCGCAAAGTGAAGGCTAGAACTTGCACCAACGTCTAAATATTAAATCAATCACAATCTTCGTGCTAGAGATAAGAAGAAAGAAATAAAACGTATCAGCCATTCCGTACGTCTGACTATAACCGTACTTATCTACTTAGCTCGTAGTTTTCGTATAATCCGGCTTGAGGCGCTTCTTGCACTTCTATATCCCGATCCACTGTCGAAGTTCTGACTATAGCCAGCAATTACCACTATGAATACATCATCTTCATCGGTCTGACGTCGTATATATAAATTGTCTATAGATATAAACGTATACGCATTCGTACATCTATATTACACGTACAACGACATATAAACACACTCACACGTACACACATGTTATGTAAGCATAAGCTCTCCGTTGCGGCTGATGCTTCAGTAATGAAATTCTGTAATCAGTCTGAAATCACCGGGGGGATTATGGATTCCACGAATAAGGACGAGGGGAAGTGGAGGTGAGCGAAGTTCACCAGCATAGTTGGTGAAGCAAGAGAACTCTCGGTGAGTATTCGCTCGCTCTCTCGAGCAGTTTGGATCTCTCTCATTCTATCTTTGTTTCTCTTCTCGCGAATTCTCTCTCTCTCTCTCTCTCTCTCTTTCTCTCGTTCGCGCTTTCTCTCTCTGTGATGGTGAATGCCCATTCGAATTCAGAGATCGCGGTGTGTGTCGCGGCTAGAGCTCGCGGTTTCAAGCCGATTTAATAATGCAGTCACGCGGCACGTAGCTCTCCACAACGAACGCGCCCCCGCCAACGGTGAGAGAAGAGTGAGCCAAAGCATAATCTCGCGGCATTTGCATAGCGTACGACTCTTGGGAACCTCGCAAAGCGTTCTATATACACACACACATACATTACACAGGTATAATTAGCAGAGAAAGTGAGAGAAGTGGCGAGAGGGTGTAACGCCCACGACTTTCGTTGAGACGTTTGGACGAAAATGCTCCGGCTTGTCTCTCATTGCTCTCGCCCGAAACTTTACTTCGCCCTCTCTCGCTGAACTTTATACACACTGTGTCGCTATCGCTATCTACTTTCTAGCAGCCTGGTGGTCCGATTAATCTTGAAACAACCACGGTATCGTTATAGTTTCCTTCCTTCTACGATTCGTTACCCGCGAGACAAGTTTTGGATTATCAAATTCAGTGGAAACGTTGGAAATGTTTTTGTTCTTTGCATTTTCTTAAATTTATTTCGATCGTAATGTTTTTGATTTTGCTTCGTTCCTTCTACGATTCGTTACCCGCGAGACAAGTTTTGGATTATCAAATTCAGTGGAAACGTTGGAAATATTTTTGTTCTTTGTATTTTCTTAAATTTATTTCAATCATAATGTTTTTTATTTTACATTTAAATAAAAATCTCACTTTCGCGAGATCCAGAAGTCGTCTCGTTGGAAAAAGCTTATAAAAAATTTTTTTTTATCATGGACGATAAATATGAACCCTTCGAGCAATCCGAGTCTAGAAACTCGATTTTCATCCCTCGCACTGAGAGGGACATTTTTTTTCCTTCGAAATGATTTTGTATGGGCAAAAATGGGTCAGCTATGGAAAGAGTACGTGGTTTCGATTTCCGGAAACAAAAATTGTTCCATCCTCCGAACCGACCAAATGTCCAGAAAATCGATTTTTGTTTCTGGCCAATTCACGAGGGGACAATTTTTTCCCCATTCGAACTTATTTCATAGAGAGGGCTAAGAATGGAATATTTATAGCTGCGACCAATGCAAATTTCTCGCCCACGCGAGGGAGTTTTATTTTTTTCCTACCTAACTTGTTTTATAGCAAGGGTTTAAAATCGAGAAATTTATCGTTGGATAGAAACGCGACATTCCCATGCACGATTGGAGTAGCCCGCGTGCATGGTCAGAGACTGAAACACGCGAACGGTACGCAGTGTATAAAACACATACATGTATAATTTGATATACGTGCTTGCTAAAACTCCGGATGGCGTAACTTTGCCATTCTTGGCGGGGAAACAAAAAATTAAAGTGACATTTTTTTTGTACTTTCTTTTTTTTCGTTCGCTAAGACGTCAGGTGTACCGGAAAGGTTTCCCCATGATTAAAACTCTCGGCAACGAAAACGCGCCGCCGGTGGAAGGCTGTACAAGAGTTGCGCAAAGTTTTCCAAGCCGTGTTTGGAGTTCGGTGGATATAAATATATACGATAGTGATATAAGAAAGTGATGGTGGACGCGAAAATATAAGGAGGCGGAACTGGCCTTGGTAGGGCCGAGCTGCGAAACGATCTTCAGAAATTGCCGAACCTCCAAGAGGGCGAGTCTCGATCAAATCGATATACAATATTTGTCGAACTTGACACATAAATTTTACCCTATGCTCGGTCTCTCCAACAC
>JAPYZT010006866.1:0-10265 GCA_030522965.1 Tryphoninae sp. A BG-2022a | reverse complement strand
AGAGAGAGAGAGAGAGAGAGAGAGACTTCTATCTGTAGAAGTAGGTGTAGTATGGGTAGAGTCTGAGAAGCGAATGACAAACGAGGTCAGGACGAGTATTGTCTTCGAGTCCGGAATCTACGTTAGTTCAAGAAAAAAAGCCGTCGTCATCGCACCACCGAGTTGCACCGGTTTCTCGAGAATCCTCATAACGGAGAAAAGAGAGCGAGAGAGAGAGTGAAAGAACGTAGTGGAACGGAAAATAAGAAAGGACCGACGTGTGTGAGGTCGGGCAACGAGAGCAAAGTGCTATGTTAATAATTAATGATCGTGCAGGTTTTTGCCATTTGGTAATTTAGGCTCGATTTTCGGGCTTTCATATAATATACGTAGACGTAATATTTCAGCTACGAAGCGACGAAAAACGTTTCAAGACGAGGGTAAAGATAACGGCGGAAATTAATGGAGCAACGAAAAGGATAGCGATCTGATTTGCAGGAGGTATTAATAATTAGAAAAAGATGAGAACTTATAATGGCGTCGAGAGAGGGAAAAAGACATAAATATATATAAATCGTCCTCGTGAAACAACCGCCCAAGGTTGAATAAATAAGCGCATTGTCCTGTCCTTAACTCCGCTTTTTTCTGCGGTAAACATTGAACGTTTTCTCAGAGTGGGGACAGGTGGCAACAAATTGAGAAAGAGAAAGTACGGAAGAAAAAAGACGAGTTGTGGAGCAAGCTGCGAAACAAGAGGGTAATGAGACACCATGAGAGGAAGAGAGCTAACTATAGAGTAGTTCTCTGGTTGAGAGACCTAGGAGAAACATTTCTCGCTTCCCCCGTGATAGGGTGTTTTAGGAATGCATAAAGGAGATGCCGAGAAAGGGAGGGGGGGTGGGGGGGAGAGAGCCGAGTTCTCGGGACGTTTTTCGGAAAACAAACGCTACAGGAATCCGTGATCCGTGGTATTACGCTATTATTACAAGTATTCATCTTTTATGTATTACAACAAACATTTCGAGTCACGTCCCTATCGCTGTAGGGGAGATCGGGATTATGGGAGCTAGCGGGAAATGATAGCTACTGCAAAAAAGTACTTGAAAACATTCGACGTGCTTGAAAATAACCCAAATACTTCCCTTAAACTTCGTTCGTATTATACGACTGACGATGGCCGCTTCAGTGCCACAAATATAGCAGAAACAATTACAAACGTATTTTGCGTCCTGCCATTAATAAGAAAAATATTATTCGAATAATAAAAATAAGTAAATATCTAAAGTTTTCTTATTTCATTATTTTTCGAGTTCATTCGACAGCTTAATTCATGTACTTTGGTTTGGCAATAGAAAAAATAGCATAAAACAACATGATTTGTTTATATTATTATGTTCAATTCAAAACGTTTCGCTTCGGTTCCCATTACCCTGATTTGGCTCTCATAATGCCGATTCGAATGTCAACTCTTATTTTTATTTTCAAATTTTACGATACCGTGCAAGGCATGCTTACATAGGGGATAGCTAAGAGGGTTAACACAGAGATAATATATCTGAATACTCGGATGAAGAAAATAAAGGTGTTTTATATTTGGACGTTGGAAAAAACAACGAACTATGGTACCGCTGTAGAACGTGTGGAAAATGGATCTATTCGGAATGTGGGGATTGTGACGATTCCAAAGATTTTGTTTGTGCTCTTTGCTTCTACTGCATCGAAGAAAAACCTGTTAATTTCGACATATTAATGTTTCGTCCATTTGCGAGCTAAACATCTAAAAAAGCGAGCTAAATATAAAAGTTCAGTTAAATATAAATTCTTTAGTTTACCATATGTTTAATGTTCACGTTTATTATTAATCAGATTTACTTAAAAAGCTATTAAACTTGTCAAGTTTAAGGCGGGTAATGAAGCCAAAGACACATTTTTGAAAATGTAATTTATATAAAAAATTATTAGTAGATTTCTATTTTATAAAAATAAACGTTTACTAACCAAAGTTTTTCTTACATGGCTCCAACTCCAGCGTTCTCCCTTATCCAGCAATTTCAGGATACGCATAACGAATTTAAACCACATCATAAGTATTCGAATAACTTTACGAGTACTCAGTTTCATCCATACGAAACTCAATTTAATCGATTTACCGTATGAACAATTTTGTGGATTACACGAGGGATTCGTTAATATACCTATTTCTCTCCCATTATTTTAAAATTACCAAAAGAGCTGAAGTAAAACATACATTGTTCGTGATGCAGGGAACGGAGAATAGGTGGCTAGCGCTAGAACCGAAAAGGAGAGAGGGAATAAAAAAGAACTCCATATGGGAAATAGCTGATGACATATTCGAACGAAAGTACGCGTATGAGCGATTTGGCATCGACTCGAGGACGCAGTGGATCGTGATAAAAAGCCTAGTAATAACGAAAAGAATTAATGGAGAAACGGATAAAAAAACATTAAAGTGTAAAAATGTTATCGTAAAGAATACGCGCAGGCATGCGCCGGAGAAGACTTCGGGGAGAATAGACCGAAGAATGAAACAAACGCTGCTCGTGAGACAAGATTTATGATCAGCCATCTGTGGTTGCTGATCATGGTCGCCTACGCCGAAACGACAAAGGGGCTCGAAAAAACATTTGTCTCTTTTATTTTGCGCTCTACCACTGCGCTCGGTCCGTATCAATATTATATATACCGTCTATACAACTATTATGACTGTATCCAAACTGAGAGTATATATAAACATATACAGACTCTTATGTATGTGGGCGCGCGCGCGCATGTGTGTGCCTGTGTGCGTCGGTCTGCGTTTGCGCTAGTACGGCAAATAAACGCTCGAAAAAAAAAACATTCAAATGACATTTTCCGGCATGTACATTTAACAAAACCAAGCGAAACAACGCGACCCGCCGCGGATAAAAAAACTTGCCATAAAGGTTACAAAAAAAGTGAAGCGATGGACAAACACTGGAAGGAAGAAATGTCGCTAAAATATGACGATGCATCCACCCTTACTCCATCCGCCCACTGCACGCGAATATTTTTCCGTGGATGCGGCGTGATTCAACCCTGTTCTCCTTTGTGCCGATTGACGCTCGCCACCTCGATTCCGCTTTTTCCATACTCGCCGAGGACGAGAGACACGCGACCACCAATACCCAATCGAATTTGTTGTTGTTGTTGTTGTTGTTGTTGTTGTTGTTGTTGTTGTTGTTGTTGTTGTTGTTGTTGTTGATATTATCCAAGCTTCGACGTTAATAATGTCAGTGTGGTAACGATTTCCATTCGTCATTACGTTCGCTTAAGCAATTACTGAAAGAAAATACCCGATACAATAAAATTTTGCGATGGAGAGAATCGCAGCTGCCATTCTTCGGCGTGAAATGGTGTATTTTTACTTACGAGAAAAACGATATAACGGATTTTCCGGAAAACAATAGGTTTTGTTTCGAGCGGCCATTTCGAGAGGGAACGAGCAGTAAGACCGAAAATTACGTACGTTTAACATCCGAGAGTCTATATCTCGTGACTTTGTAGATAGTTTTTTCCTAACCGTGCTTCTTTCTCTCATGCTCATTTCATTCTTGTTTGATCAAAGCAACACGGCCGCCAAGCGCTCACTCTCTGTCTGTCGCTTTTTTCCTGTTTTTGTTTTTTTTTCTAGTTTACACGTACACACCCAATACCCAACGCACACAAACACACAAACATACAGAGATACACATCCAACACCCAACGCACACAAACACATCAACACACAGAGACACACAAACGGGTCGCGACGATCGCTACCGCACCCCTTTTCGATTACCCAACTGCGAACTTCTCGTTTAGCGTAATAGAAACGTACACAACTTTCACCCGTTTCTGTCGCCATGGTCACTGCATTTTAGTTTTTTTTTTAAATTTTTCAACCGAAAATCAATGTTTCTCGTGGTTGTCCACACATCTCTGTCGAAATTGTGATGCTTCGACTCGAACGGTTTGCGACAATTTGCGAAGCATACGAGTGTTATCGAAATGAATGAAGATGAAAATAGAAATACCTAAATATGAACGGGTGAACGAGCTCGCAAAATATCTTTCTTTGGTTCAAGTGCCTACTTCAACGACGAAAAAAAAGTATTATTTTAATGTCCGATAAATGATTATTATTATGATCACGCGTTATATAGGTAGAAGCTTTGAGCAATAGTATTTTTAACAAAATCTTTATTCGACAAGTTTTAGGATATAAAGGGAGCGGTAAAATGGCATTACTTAGTCGTTTGATCTTAGAAGATTTACACGCACGTTTCAAGGTTAACTTCGACTTCTTAAGTTATCCCTCTTTAGGGGCGTTAGGCAGTTCTGATGGGAGGGTATTTTCTCGATGTCACAAACTGCATGCTCAGCACGGTCACACACCATCGTCGAGTTAGTTGCAAGTTAACATTACTTTTCTTTCCTTTTCTTTTTTTTTTCTTTAACAGTAACATACTCACTGAAATAGTACGCAAGTTTTTCGCAGACCCAAGTAGTGTAGGTTGCACGCATTTGCGTGTAGTGTGTAATTCAGTCAGTTGGTTACTACGTGTTGTTATTTTTGTGGAAATTATGTTTTAATATTGAAAGTTATCATAATGTAAGTATTTTTGAATCTTTGAAGTTATTATTTGTTGAATCACGCGATTTAATATTATTCTTGCAAAATTGATATGTACATACGTTTATATTTACATTATTGTTATTTTTAACTGCCTTCATTCGAAAGATTGTAATATGTGATTCGAATTGTGTTTGTTTTTTTAGTTTCCAAGATGCTTAAAACAAACGAGGAAAAGTGTAAACTTTACAATAACCGTAGCGATGTCGAAAAAAAGAAAAAAATAGCAGAACGTACTTGAGCTTACCCGATTACCTCAAAAAGAAATTATTTATTCAAACTTGTATTCAGGATATTTAATATCGCTTATCGATCATTAGATTATCTTAAAATTTGTTTCAACGAATACAAAATTCTTTCCTCACTCTTACGCCAAAGAAGTACAACGTCTTACGTCCGTACATAAGTATACACAGTTTTTCTTTCTTTTTTCTCAAGTTTTAATTAATAAATTTTTTTTTAAATATTCTCTAAGAATCAGTACCTAAAGTTAAGAAGTTTAAACCTCCAGCGTATTTATAAGTAAAACAGTTATGAGAGGCCAAAAGCTTTTTGACGAAACGATCCCAACAAAAGTTCTTCTTTTCGTATGTAAAATAGGGGTCTACAACAAATAGCACCGGTTTGTATTTAATAAAAACAAGTCGACCTTGACATGGTCTTGGAAATCTCCACTTACGATCAACTAAGTAATACTACATTACATGCCGCTTCAAATGTCATAACTTAAATAGTCCAGACCATCTTTCAATACTCGCTGCTTAAAATACCTACTATTCGCATACGGGCCGAGAGAATTGTCTCTCGAATATGAAGCAAGCGCAGCGAAGAATCATTCTATTCGTAACGGAAAAACACTCTAATTGAGGAAAAGTTTGTAATTTGAACGTTGAGAGAGAGAGAGAGAGAGAGAGAGAGAGAGAGAAAGAGAGAGAAAGAGAGAGAAAAGTCGCTCACAGGATGTTGAAATTTCTCAAGTTTCATGAACGACGTAATCTCTGAAGAGGTCGTAAAGCGAGGCAGAAAGAGGGCGCAGAACCGAGACAACATTACGCCTTGGTTTGTTTACTACATACGAGGGTGCCCCTTATATCCTTATGGTATTTAAATTAATCCTGATTCCGTATTTCGGAGTAACTACATCCTCTGTATGCGGTATATATAGATAGCTAGCCTGCGACTATTTTATTAACAATAAGCCTAGAACGTATTTCCGTTCGAGCTGCATAAGCTCGCACTTTCTAGACATCCAGGGAAATGAACGTTCTGCAGCTATATTCCGATTCGGTATTCAACGCTATTAACCATTCGCGCGGATTTAACAAGAATCCTCTCGCGCCCCTTCGCCATCATAACGGACAAAGTATGCAAAGCGTATACATATATCGGTACGTGCCTTATATCCATACCTATATGTTCATAGTATACATAAGTAAATGGTATGTAATATACGAGTAGGAGGTAGCTGCTCGATCTTTGTGAGCGAGATGAATAACGCGACTATGTGACTCTATATTGAAACGTTTTTGTCGGCTCCGGTACAGCCAACTATGAGAATTTCGTCGTAAATATTTGCCATTTTCATTTGTATTCATGCTGCCGATGAATCTCATAGGCAATGAAAAATGAATGAACTTGTTGTTCATTGCTCAAAGTTCACGTCGAGCCTGCTAGTTTTGTCTATATATATAGGGAAAGGTGGTACAAGATCGTTCCTCGGGGTAAAACGATCCTCCGCTGTTATACCGACTTAATATCGACATCTAGAATATTTTAAGTGAATTTCGTGTTTTTTACAACTGATTTATACAATCTCTGTCAGTATCGTAGCATTATTTGCACGGGGAAAGGTTTTATCGTGAAATATTAAAAATTACTGTGCTCAATCTAAGGTAAGCCATTAACACATTTGACGCTGTGTTGCTTTAGTCTACGTACATATTAATGTGTGATAGGTATCTTTCTCTCAGTCTATCTGATACCAATGAACAATCAAATCAACCGTCTTTCGTTACAGTGTTCGAAAAACACAGGTTATGTTTTAATGTTTTTTCATTAATAAGGCATTTGGGGAAACACGATCCCTTCATAGGGTGGGCAAAACGATCCCATGACCATTTTACCCCCTACGTACCGACTTCCAATCGTGTTCAGTTAACTTTAAATAAATATTTTTTAGTTTATTTTTTTTTATGAAGTATTAAGTCAATGATACTAGTTAAGAAAAGAGTGGTGTCGTTGTTAACATTCTATTCGGAAACATCAATAATACTATAAAACTGCTGTTAATATTAAGAGATTTACGAAAATTAAGAATTTACAGTATTATTATTAAGAGAGGATCGTGTAAATTCGTTGCCTACAAGGAATCTACGATAAAACTACCAAAAAGTATTATTCAGTGGTTTATTATCCAGCCTAAATTTTAAATAGTGGGGTAAAATAATTTCGGGATCATTGCCATTTTTATTATTGGCTTATGAGATTCAACGGTTACTAAATTTGTAGGTCGATCGAATAGCTACTCCGCAAATATATTAAGTTTAAGAAAAAGCTGCATACACTCGTTTTATAGCTACTTGACTTTAGGGAGATCACTTTGGATCATCTTCCCCTACGCTTTTAAATATCATAAAGATAGGTATGCTTGTAACTGCAAAATCATAAAGCGAAAAAATACCGACCGAAGGTTCGAATATTACATTTATATCCATATTCGATAAATAAAGTATATCTCAATTAATGATAAATTATCGGAAAATAGTTTTCTTCGGACATACATTGATTGAATATAGCGTGCACAGTCTCAAATAATTTTTGTTAAAATTATTCGCAAAAGTCTCTTTTTTTATCTTACTGAAATAATTTGCAATTAGCCGATCATTGAGTGCCAAGATTATTGGTATGGAGAAACGACAGAACGTGGACAGAACGACGAACTGTAAACGACAGACGGAGAGCGGAAAATGTTTTAGTGCATTACTCGCATAAGAGTTGGCACAATGAGGTGAAGGGGCAGGCGTATACGCGATAAAGTAAGCGAGCGAGAGAGAGAGAGAGAGAGAGAGAGAGAGAGAGGGAGAGAGGGAGAGAGGGAGAGAGGGAGAGAGGGAGGGAGAGATGGAGAGAGGGAGAGAGGGCGAGAGGGAGAGAGGGAGAGAGAGAGAGAGAGAGAGAGAGAGAGAGAGAGCGAGCGAGAGAGAGAGAGTCGTGTAATTGGGAACCTCGATCCGATCGCGATGTTCCGTTCGAGTTTTCCCGAGTCTCGTCGTAATTCACATTAAGAAAGAACTTCTCCCAATCCGTAGGTCTCATAGCCTCTCTCAATATGTCTCGCCGGTTCACCTTTACTGTTGGCCATTTCAAACCTCGTGTACGAAATACACTTTGTTTCTTCGTAATAAGTAAAAAAAATTACTGTTGCCGTCTGTGATGCAACATCTTGTAGTGCACAATAAGAAATCCTAGATAAACAAAATTCTTTGCATCTTCAAAGGACGGTACATTGAAACTCGACTTGGTTTAAATAGAAGGAGAATTTGAAGACAAGGCGGGGTAGCTCTGTATGAGAAGCTATGCGCGCATCAAATATGACCAAAGAAATCTTTGATGCTGGCGAGGTACGGTAAACATGTCCTTTGTTTTGCGTCGTATAAAGAAGTTCGGTGTATTTATGCAAAAAGCAGTTCCCGTGGCATATTTCGTTCAAACAATTTTTTTCATCATTTTTTTAACCCGTTGTACAATGTTCACACGCCCTTTTTATTTCAACCAAAAGAGGTCTCGCCATTTTTGCATAATATAAATATAATTTTCAACCATTTCGAAATGGCACACTATTTATTATATTTCTAAGTAGGTACTTCGAAATCAATCATACATTTGAATCTAGTTGAATCGAGGCACAAAAATGAAGTCAAAGAAAATTATCTGTTTTCAACGAATTATTGTACAATCGACATGGAATCTCCCATCCACGTGGTATACGATATCGTCTGAAATGGTTACGAAGAGAGAAGTTACAAAGTGTTCGCACAGAGTTGGCCCACTTGTCGAGCTATGAGAGAGGGAGTCAGAGAGTTGTGCAGGCTCGTCGGTGGTCCTTGTACCTCATGCTCGAGAGTACAACCAGGAGGAAGGAAGATGACCTGGAATGGTTCACCGTCGCGACGGAGAGAACTGGGTTTTCGAGCTTTGCTCTAGAACTCGTATCTAGCACCGGCACAAGGGCTTAGGCATGGTGTTAGTGTTTCGAACGTAGGTGTGTCGTACGTAGGCAAACCTACCATGGTCCTCTCCCAAGAAGGAATATAACTGGATGGTGCTTTGGCAATGGTCCAACCTCGACAGTATACTATCTCTCATGTGTTTGGCAGAATTTGTCTGCCGAGAGAGAGAGAGAGAGAGAGTGAGAGAGAGAGAGAGGGGGAGAGAGAGAGAGAGAGAGAGCGGGTGTGCCCGAGAGAAGGAGGAAGGTGTTTCCCGTTCCTAACGTGCGTCGAGCTACGTACGTTGGTTACCCTTAGGACAGAGAGGAGGGAAGGCCCTTCGGGCAATCCTTAAAGGCACGTCTCTATCCTCGTCTTTGCTATCGAATGTTTGACAAGAGGCTCGAGGCCCCCTCTCTCTTTCTTCGTCTCACGAGACACATCTAGGCCGACTTGGAACGTTCTCGTTGTGTGTTTGGAGACGCATATAACATTCCACAAACGATATGAAACGATTATATTGATAGGATTATTGCCTACAGCCCACGGGGGTGACGGAAGTCCTGTCCATTATGACGTCGACTTAAGAACAATCGTATTAATTGCGCATCTATGGTAAATCGGAAAAATAGGTCCGATTGTTTTTATTGAACGTAATAAAAAATTGACTTCTCTTTAGCGACGAGCCGATCGACCAATCATTATTCAAATTATTCGTTTCAATTAAAATCTGTTTGAATATGAAGTTAATAAATTCCCAAGCATCCTTTGGAATAATGACGTTTCTCTGGTTCGTTCAAAAACGTGCGAATTGGTTTATTATTATTTTTCAATTTTAGCTCAAGTTTGAATTGAAAATAACGTAAACACATTTAGGCAAATTGACGCAAACTTTGAATGATGGAAAAAATGATAAAAATACAAAATAACGGCGAGACCTGCCTAAGAACGAAAGAAAAGAATGCTTGTTATTCGTGAAATTTTTCGAAACGGTATAGGTAATTGAAAAATACGGTCCACTCGAGGATTGAGTTCGCGACAGCGAGGAAATCGTCGAAAGATCGAAGTAAGCGAAGGCACAAATTTTGTCGTCTTCTGAGACAGAAAGCGACGGAGCGGGCGAGCGAGGGAGTATGGAGAGGAGGGAAGAATGGCGTTCGAGGGTGGATGGCGCCTTTTCTCAGCGCGCATACACCGTTATTATCTTCGACGGTATGAATTTACCGTTATACCGTCGGAAATCCAGCATTACACGAGAAATAATAAATTTTAGCGATAATGTTCCTACCTCGTGAGCTGCTCAAACCTCTCGTTCTTGCGCTATATCCCATGCAGAAATTCTGACAGGGATACCCAACTACTGATCATATCCTGATCAGGATATGGCAGGGATGCCCTAAAACCGGTATCCCTACAAGAATCCA
>JAPYZT010006865.1:0-12307 GCA_030522965.1 Tryphoninae sp. A BG-2022a | reverse complement strand
TTTTATAAAAGTTTTAAGGGGAAAAGCAAAAAGTGTATGAACGTTTCGTTTTCTTGTCGGTACGTATGAGATTATTACATATTATTCGCGTGAAGAATTGCAATCAGCTCGTGCATGAACATATCAGCTGTGCTGACTACTAATGGCATAGTCCAATGTTACTAATTTTTATAGCGATCATTTTTGATTAATCGAATTAGTGATTTTTCACTAATCATTAGTGACCCACTTTTCGTTAAATAAATTAGTAAAATATGACTACAATTTAGTGAAATTTTACTAATTCAGATTTAGAGAGTTACTTTTGAATACACAACGTAGTAATCTAGAGTGCTATTGAATTTTGCGCCACAACGCGAAGCGATTTGCGAGTGCATGCCGTTGGCTGGTACACCGTCGTCGCTTTGTCTGTTGTTAGTGTCGCTCCACCTCAGCTCAAACGTCCATTGGTCGCTGTGATCAGCTATGAGGCTATGAGCCAGTGTATCAGTGAGCCGGCCGTTCGGCTCAAACGAATGACAAAACGAATTTTCCCGATACATGTAGATGGATACCTCAGAATTAAAACGTGGCGCAGAATTAAATTGTGGCTAAGATCAACTATAGGAAAAGAGAGGTTCTCAAGTACTACTCTTCTTCACATAGAAAATAAATCCGTTCGGATTCCATCGGATTTTTCAACGCGCCCCAAGAAAATTAAAAAAAAAGTGTTTCCGTCCCGGGACTCGAACCCATGACCCGCATATTGCGAATTGAACTTACAGCAATGGAGTACCGTTTTTTCTACTAATATTGTGTCAGACTTAATGCGACTTTTTCTACTGTGGATGTCATTTAGTTAGTATTAAATGGACCATTCATCGAATATTTCAATGTGCTTCAAGAAAATATTTTCTAAAAAAACAATGTTGCCTGTCCGGGACGCGAACCCATGACCCGCATATTGGGAATTCGACTTTCTACCGATGCGCTAACGACTGCTGGAAAATTGTTATGCCATAAAATACTTCTGCAGCAACCGATTCCACGACATACATATACTGCGGTTCCGGACGAACTCGGGGATACGGAGTTCCCACCCTTTGATTATTAAATTGAACGTAACTGATACAATTATTCTATCGTACATTTGTTCCGAAACAGTGAAAAGAGTACATGTAAACAACAATATCACACCTTCTCAGAATAATTTGCAATAGAATTGCAATTTCAATCCATTGATAATGATTAACGTGTGGGCTATCGAAAAAGGTCGTTCAATGTCACGAGACTGCGGGTTTCGTCTGTTACAGGACAGATCTACAATAAGTATAAAATTTGATTTCTATCGCATATCCATTTTTATAACCATACACAGATGCGTGCGCACACATATATGCACGTATCACGTGCAATGGATTTTCGCAGAGGCTAGAATTTTATTTCTGTATACATTTTCGTATCTGTATTCTTGGAAAAACTATGATGATATGTCGTTCTGCTTTGTGCGTAATTTCTACCCCATTGTATATATATATATATATATATATATATATATATATGGCTCATAAGACACGTGTCCTCGTACACACATAAGAATACCGAACTTTTCAGCGAGGAAGATAATAAAAGTTCTAAATTCTTGATGTTGCACCGTGTGTAACACCAAGCTACTTACGACGCCCGGTGACAGCCCATAAAATTGAAATGTTATTATCATGTCGGAGGATGCCTAGAAAATGTAAGAAATAGACAAATCACATCGATTGCGTGCACCCACGTATTTATAAACACACCTGTCCCACCGAGGTTACTTTTGTAATATAAACCACCCTCTTTTTTAGAGACAGAGTGCCATTTTTCTCAAATTTTCATCTGTCATCTTGTACTTTCCGATTTCGAGTCTTCAGATGAAAGGAGTGAATGCAAGAGTAACGATCGCTTGCAGTAAAACAGTTTCTCGAAACGCTACATCGCGTGGGAATTCGGCTTTTCTATAGAAGAACGTAGTTGAGCAATATTTTGTCTCCTTTTATCAATCAAGGTAAGAAATTACAAGTAAACGTTTGAAAAGATCAAATAAACAGTCAATGATCTGTGATGGTAAGAAAATCAATTAACGACACTTACTGGCACGTATCCCACACTGCAATTGAATATTTATATAAACAAATTACGTACATATAATTAAATTCCGATTTAAAAGATTTGTTTCACAGGCATAAGTAAGTTATACTTGTTTTATACTTGTAGAATGACTAATTAAAAGAGTGTAACTAACAAGACTTGTCGTCTTGACTCAACAAACAATTCCTCTATCCTCATTGTCCACTGGATTAGTATCTTCCGAGGAAACTAAAAAGAGTCAACGTTTGCCACTCGACATTCGACTCGATTAAACGGTACCACTTCTGATGTGACACATACATGCACCCTGGCACGAGCACTTATATTTGACTTTCTATGATCACCAAAATGCGGCTTATCGCAGTGCCAATATCGAAACCCAATTTTAATGATATCGCAGTGTCGTGTTTGTGACGCTCTGAAGAATGTTCGCAGTGAAACTTGTCAATTTATATAATTTATTTACATAACCATGTAGGTGGTTCTTACCATTTTAGTATGGTACCCCATGTATTTTACTAATGATCCATTCAAAAATACACTTCGTCACGAATCCTGATGTAATCAGTTATAATTGGGCGCTTACGTGTGTTTCGATCGAGCAATGTTCATTATCACAATTGACATACGGTAGTCATTCTTACCATTATAACGTCTTTTCTAACAGCGATGAATTTACCCATTCTGAATATTAACCTCAATACGTTATAACCAGCAATGAAAGTGCATGGGAACACCGCTTACACAGTGACTGGATAAAATGTCTTTCTCGAATAGAAGACATATGTAGGGGAGGGTGTTTTCAAAAGAAGTGAGGGTAGATCGATGAAATGACAGTGACACGTGATAACATACGTGTAATGACCCTTGCCGTAAAAGAACACATGCCCAACCGTATTATTATTTTCTCGTCTTCACAATTATAGACGATAAATAATGGGAAGAGAAAAACATCGCATAGAGAGCGAGCGTACGAACTTAATTCGAGAATATTACGTCCAACGTATTACGACTTGGAGTTTCTCCCTCGTTCATTTTTTCTGCCGACTTCTACTTGAGTATCGCATTATTAGTCGTTGTTACAAAACCTTTTATGCAAAAGTGACATCATGTCGAATCATTGGCGCAAGTATAATTTGTACGATAATACACTAAGAAAATTGTCACTGATGCTTGGGTTGTGGCCAATACCAAATCCGACTGTTTGGTATCGGATCTTGTCTTTAATTCACTGGCTAAGTATGGCCCTCGTGGGCCTTGCCATTGTCAACTTTTGTTTTCATAATTTCACCACCCTCAATGGTTTTATGAAGGGCTTCACCTCAGCCTTGAGCTACGTGACCATGATGCAAAAGGTAATCAACGAATATACGATAATACCATTAAATAAATCGAACTTAGAATGGGGTCTGTTTGAATAATCTAGAAAAACATAATGATGATTAGAAGTGCTAGGAGATTTTAAATATTCATCCAAAATGAAAACCATCTTATTCAGTAAGATACTCTCGAATGTACGATCAACTACCCGATACGATCATTGGACACAGATGGTTTGCTTCACTTGTTATCGCAAACGCCTGGTCAAACTTCACGCCACCCTCGCTATCACCTTCGACGAAGATCTAGATGACACCGAACTTCGACCTATTCTACTGTCAGAATTGTCGTCGTTCTATAAACCATCGTTAACTCTGGCGATCATGGCGTATGCGGTAATGGGACTGCATGTGATCACACCGCTCGCTGTGATGATCATTCAACAACCCCGAGGCGCCGATACCATACCAAAATATATTATGCCATTTCCGTCGTTTTACCCGTGGAATATTTACCGTAGCAGTTGGCTTTTCGTGGCTCACTACGTATTCGAGATCTATGCCGGATCATGCCTGGTTTTGTTCACTACATCAATCGATTCTCTCTTCGGTTACTACGTCTTCCAGATATCGGGACAATTGCGGACTTTGTCGCATCGAATGTGCACTGTAAAATCGACTGAGAATTATCGCAAAGTGATACGCCAATGCGTCACTAGGCATCAGACTCTGACGAAGTGTCAACGACATCTGGAAAAGATCTATGGCCCTATAGTTATATGGATGTTGGTGGGCAGCGCTATTATATTATGTGCCCTCATTTATCAAGGTTCTAAGGTGAATGATCATTTACAATTCTACATTAGTCCAACTATACGGGCGAATTATTTTCAACATTTATCTCTTTTCTTCTATGCGGAGATTCATTTGAATATCATTAGATGCCTCCAGGAAAAACTATTCTCATCGTAGTTTATATTTTCTCGAAATTGACGCAAGCATTAGTATACGGAACCTTCGGGTCCTTACTGACCAATGAGGTATGTCGATATGATATACTAAATCGATTGCCGGCTCGATGATGCTGACCGAAAATGACAATTATCGAGAACTTCTCAAATTTCCGTATCATAATGTTAACGTTTCTGAATGTGTGTATTTTCTCGTTTTATTTTTCCAAATCAGATGGATGCGTTCCGCGAAGCCATTTACGCGAGCGACTGGCCAGGTTCTGGTGAAAAATGTTTTATGACCGACATCCTGATCATGATAACATACAAGCCGGTAGTCTTAACGGCATGCAGTCTATCAACTATATCCGTAGACATATTCGTTGCTGTAAGTTTTATGACCGAGGACCATTCTCACTCACCGTATGAAAAACCGTTCAAAATAATTTGTTTTTATTTAATTATAACTGATCATTTTTGGATTTTAATCAAATGTAATGATCGTTTAACCGTTGGTATTGACAGTATACAGGGTGTTTGGAAAGTCTGGCAATAGTCGAATATCTAAAAAATAAAGCATTTTAGAGAAAAATGTTTCAGACAAAAGTTGTATGGTTCTGAAAAAAACTATTAGATGGTACCATTGAATTGACCTTGAAGAGTCATTTGAAGGTCATGAAGGTCACCTCCATTTTTTTAAATGACATCCCTATTTTTATTACATATTCTTGTAGCTGATCTCGAGAGGTTTTCAAAACACTATAATTAAATGTTTTTTCTTCAATTACTTTTCGAGTTATCAGGCTTCAAAAGTATAATACCAGTGTGTGTGTGTGTGTGTGTGCGTGCGTGCGTGCGTGCGTGCGTGCGTGTGTGTGTGTGTGTGTGTGTGTGTGTGTGTGTGTGTGTGTGTGTGTGTGTGTGTGTGTGTGTGGGTGTGTGTGTGTGGGTGTCGATGTATGTGTGAGTGCGCGCGTTTGTGTGTGTGTGTGTGTGTGGGTGTATGTGTGTGTGCGTGTGTCCGTGCATGCGCGCGCGTTTGTGTGTGTGTGTGTGTATGCGTACGTGTACACACACACACACACACACACACACACACACACACACACTCACACACCCAAGTTGCACGGTCAGATTTACATCTCCTGAGAGTGTGTCTGTGTGTGGGTGTGTATGTGTGTGTGGGTGTGTGTGGGTGTGCGTGTGTGTGTGTGTGTGTGTGCGCGTGTGTGTGTGTGTGCGTGTGTGTGTGTATGTGTGTGCGTGCGTGTGCACACACACACACACACACACAGACACACACAGGAGATGTAAATCCGACCGTGCAACCCCCATGTTGTACATCGCGGTTAACGCTAGTGCAGGTGGTATTGTACTTTTGAAGCCTCATAACTCGAAAAGTATAATAATTGAAGAAAAAACATTTAATTATAGTGTTTTTTTGGAAAGCTCTCGAGATCAGCTACAAGAATGTGTAATACAAAATAGGGATGCCATTTAAAATGGTGACCTTAATCATTTAATTGAGGTGACCTTCACGTGACCTTCAAATAACTCTTCAAGGTCAATTCAATGGCAACATCTAATAGTTTTTCCAGAACCATACAACTTTTGTCTGACACATTTTTCTCTAAAATGCTTTATTTTTGAGATATTCGACCGTTTCCAGACTTTCCAAACACCCTGTATATCAGCTACTGTGCATATCGTGGTTCGCTTCGCGCCGATGTTGTGCAGAATAAATAACAAAACATAAAATGATAACAATAAGAAAGAACTTGTTTTCTTGCAAAAATCACTTGTTTGCAAAAAATAGAAATACGTACGTAGAACATTGAAAACTACCAAGTGGTGTTGGGAAAACGCATGTAGACGATATTCTAGTTTCCTGGCTATTAGAGGACCACTGCTCATTGTTAAAATTATTCATTTTCATGATTGTAACTGCATGCAAATCATTTGGTTAGAAAACAAAGTAATAATATTAAAATATCTTTGAACGCTTTTTTCTTCGAGTGATGCTAAATCCATGGCAACTGAATAATATGTTTATATTGTTCAGATCATCAATACTGCTCTCTCTTATTTCTTCATGTTGCGAACTCTAGAAGAGAAAAATGAAGCTTGAATATTTCTATCATTATACGAAAAGTAAGAAATGGTTTTTATCAATACTTAATGAATAAATTTTCAATCGAATTCGCTTATCAATTTACGATATCTAATACATTGCTTATGTACGGATGAAATTTTTCAGAATGCGGCAAGATTTTTGGACTTGCGATTTCTTCCGTATAAGCATGCACCTGTAATTACTGCTACCTTTCTTTGAGATAACATCGAAGGTATCATGAACTTCTGGACCGAAATCCTATCAACTACGTTGGGTATAAACCATCCTGTGTGCAATTGTCATTATGGTATTCTTTGATCGTGTGTACGCTATTTCTTCTTATCACAAATATATAATTATTGACACTCGCGTACACCAAAACCGTAAAAATAATTTAAAGCAATTTGTGGATATTATTGTACCTACTCTGATTTGCATATACGGTGGTCGCATTGGGTTTATAAACAGATACTATGTACATGAAAAGAATGAAATATCTTGCTGCTTCTCATTCGATTATGCTAACCATAATATATTCGGCTATGGATCCATTTATTATCTTTTTTGGAATGGGCTTATCATGGTCAGGGAATTTGGTTTACTAATCGGCGGCACACTGAGCATGATAAAGATATAAGTAATGTACACCAAAAGTGTAACAGATAATTATCTGGAAAGAAACAAGTACCATTACGTTGTTTCCATTCATCATGATTCCTTTATTTAATATATCACTATTCGGCCTGTAAGCGCTGACGGTCTCAGAAAAAAATGCGCGGTGTTCTACAGAAGGTTCACAAAGACAATCACAAGTAACGCGGTGATTATCGCTCTAGCATGATAGCGTGTGTTCTTCGTCATAAGGTACTTCCGAAATAGATAGATAGATACAAATATAAATGATCATATCCCGCTTGGTGAGTGGCGTTGAGACATCACCATCTTTAACCCCCGTATTCATAGTCGTTCCTTACTTTAAGAGGCAGTGTAACTGGCGACGAGCTGCTTGCACTTCGAAAACGGGATCCGTAAATTGGCCGATACTGAGCAACCGATCGCCTTAAAATTTGGAGGGTACATAGAGAATTATGGCATAAAGTGTATGACAATCTTTTTTTCCAAAATTTTGGAAAAATTTTTTGCAGATTTAGTTACCACCGAAAAATTTTTTCTAAAATTTTGGAAAAGTAAGACTGTCATGCACTTTATGCCATAATTATCTATGTATCCTCCAAATTTTAAGGCGATCGGTTGCTCAGTGCTGGACAATTTACGGATCACGTTTTCGAAGTGCAAGTAGCTCATCGTCAGTTACACTGACTCTTAAGAATTAAGGACGCCTCCGTTGAGGACGCCTTAAATCTTCGAGGCCCTACCTACGGTGTCAAGGACAATTAGTACGTGACATCAATCATACCAAAAAAATCCATGATGTCTATAAACAAGCTTTAATAGACCGAACTACCACTTGCAGGTAAGTCTCAATCACGACGTTCGTGGGATGAACGCTCAAGGAATCAATGTTTCATAGAGAAGCCTCCAGCCTTCCTCCGAGAAGGAAACCAAGAGGTCACTAATATCCCTATAAAAATAGGGATATTAGTGACCTCTTGGTGGCGAAACCATTTTATGATGTTTGCTACTCACTTCTCGTGGCGCTTCAGAAGTTTTATTTTATGTTTAGAGTGGGATTGAAGTCAAATAAAAAAATGAATCGCGAAAACACTACACATTTTTCCGAAAGGATATGTTTCGAAACTGTTTACGTGCCTTCATTTTTAATTGTTTTTAAGGTTAACTTGAAGACTGGCTGCCATCTCTGCGTCATATAGGTCATAAATGCATCGACGTCAAGCGCACGCGCAAGCGTTGGCTATATGAAACGAGACAGCCAATCACAGAGCCGAAGGTTTCCTCAAGGGAGCTCGAGACCTATCTTGAAATAAGGAGACCAATAAGGTTCCTTGTTCTGTCGAGGAAGGTCTATGAAACGCGAAATGAGGAATAAGAAAACCTTGTTCCTCAAGGAACGACTATGAAAACGGGTATATGGTATACGAGTATAATCTATATAATGCTGCAAACTTCCCTCTGCGTAATTTTTCGATGCACAGTTCATATATTTGCTGCAATTGACATTACTTTCAGAATCAGGAGAAAATTATTACAATAGTTCATAACAATAATATAAATCGTCATAAATATAATCATTGTTGAGTTTCAAGTACGGTATTACTATGAGCAAGAGATGCGTTCAATCGCAGGACATCTTAAGAATAATAACTTTCTAATGGTTCTGTATTACACATACCTACATGTTGGTTTATTTTGTATGACGTGCGGGTTTCTATATCCTACATATGTACGTGGTCGCTGCACCTTTTTTCTACGGATGGTTTGGATTGTTCCTAATCCAATTATAACATTGGGAGCTTTGAAAAATAAATCGTAACGAATATATGAAGATAAGAACGTCGGTTTACAGAAATAGAGTACTGTTTATTTTAATAATATCGTATGGCACTTAATCCGACTTTTTATATGTCATTAGTATGAAATGACACATCGATCGGATTTTCTAATGTGTTCCAAGAAAATATTAAATAAAAAACGTGTCCTCTGCCCGGGGCTGGAAATTATGCCCCGCACATTGCGAATCCGCACGTTCGCCGATGCGCCAACGATTGCTGAAAATTTTTAATAACATAAAATACTTCCGTAGCGACCGATCCGCGACATAAATTTTATGGCGCACCTCGTCGTTAGGATCAAGAGTTGTAGTACCCGCCTCTATGCCGTCAGTGTCATGAGGTTCACAGTAGAAATGAAAATTCACAGATTTCCTACTTACCAATGGGTGGACCATGTCCCCTTCGTTTGTTCGGACATGCATCATTCCTTCCTTTTGTGCCTTAGAACAACAAGGAGGATGACGTGGGGCAGCAGTTGAAACAGGTCAAGTGAAAAATAACCACCCATATCCGCCAGGTGAAATGAACACTTAGACAAATAAAAAGCGTTCATATTATAGACTAACCAAATGCAATTTCGGTTCAATACGAGTATTTTATGAATAGAAATAAATTACATCTTTGTCACACTTATAGAATTATTAAGTAAATCAGTGCACTAATAAGACTTGTTGACGTGTGTCGACAAGCAACCTTCATCGTCCACTGGCACTCCCTTCGGAGAAAAATATAAAGAGTCAACGTTCACCGCTCGACATTCGACTTGATTGTACGGCACCACTTTTGACGTGATACACGCATAGGCCCTTGCACGAGCATGCATATTTAACTTTCTGTGAGCACCAAAATGTAGTATTTCTCGGTGTCAATGTGCTAAAATCAAATTCTCCTGATATTACAAAGTGGTATTGTAATATTTTTTGCACTCCAAAGACGGTTCACAGTAAAACTTGTCAATTTTACATGTGTGTATGTATTCATATAGCTCTATCTTACCATTAGCTATCTTCCAATGAGTATTACACTGAACGCATTTTCTCGGTAATATTTTCCAAAATGCACCTTGTAGCCAACCCGAATATAATCAGTTATGATACGGATCATTACCACGCGCGCCACTTTGACATGGTCACAATGATCGGAATAATACTAACTGTGTCAATTCACATATTGTACTCATTCTCATCGCCATAAAAATTTTTCCTCGAAAGGTCAACTCGGGCATTTCAGCTTGAGGAGTTGTAACTATCGATGAAAATGTATAAAAACACCTCTTACAAGGTAACTCGACGAAATCCCTTTCTCGAATGGAAGACATATGTAGGGGAAGGGGTTCTCAAAAGGGGTGAGGGTAAATCGATAAAATGATAGTCACACGTAAAACATATGTATAATGAACCTTGATATAAAAGAGCGCAAGCCCAACCGTATTATTACTTTCTCGTCCGCACAATTATTGACGATAAATAATGGGAACAGAAAGAATGTAGCATGGAGGGCGAGCGATCGAACTTAAATCGAGAATGTTACGTCCAACGTATCACGACATCGAGTTTCTTCCCCGTTCATTTTCTCTGCCGACCCCTACTTGCGCATCGCATTATTAGTCGTTGTTATAGAATCAGCTATAGAAAAGTGACGACATGTCTAATCATTGGCGAAAGTATACTTTGTATGAACGTACGCTCAGGAAATTGTCATTGGTGCTTGGTCTGTGGCCAAAAGAAAATCCGAGCGTTTGGTATCGGCTCTTGGCTTTAGTTCACTTCACAGCAACGGTCATGATGGCTGTTGCCCTTATCGCATTTTGTTGTCATAATTTCGACACCCTCAATGGTTTCATGAAGGGATTTAGCTTAGCTTTGAGCTATGCGACCATAATTCAGAAGGTAATGAACGGATATAGGATAATAGTATTAAATGTATCAAACTTTGAATCGAGTTTGCTTAGGTACTGTAAAGAAACTCAATGGTGATTAAAAGTGATAAATGATTTTTAAACATTCATTCGGAATGTGAGAACCTATCTTATTCAGTAAAATATTGTCGAATGCACGATCATCTACTCGACACCATCATTGGGTGCAGACGATTTGCTTCGCTTGTTATCGGAAACGCCTGGTCCAACTTCATGCCACCCTCGCTATTACCTTCGGTCAAGATCTAGATGACATCACCCTTCGACCTATTCTACTGTCACCAGTTCCGTCGTTTTATCAACCATCGCTAACTCTGTCGACAATGACGTACATGGTAATCGTACTGCACGTGCTCACACCGATCATCGTGATCGTCATCCAACTTTTCCGAAGCGTCGATACCATGAAATACCTTCTGCCTTTTCCGGCGTTTTATCCGTGGCAAATTTACGGGGGTTCTTGGCTTTATCTGGCTCACTACGCTTTCGAGACTTACGCCGGAATATGCTTGGTCTCATCGACTTCGTCGATCGATTCTCTCTTCGGTTACTACATTTTCCAGATATCGGGACAATTGCGGACTTTGTCGCATCGAATGTATACTATGAAATCTACAGACAACTATCGCAAAGTGATACGCGAATGCGTCACCAGGCATCAGACTCTGACGAAATGTCAACGACATCTGGAAAAGATCTATGGCCCGATAGTTCTATGGATGTTGGCAATGAGCGCTTTAACCATATGTGCTCTCATTTATCAAGGCTCTAAGGTGATTAATCATTTTCAATTCCAAATCAATCCGTATCTACGGAGGATTACATTGATTTAACAATAGCCGTGCCTTTAGATAGCCTGATCGCAGATTCGAATTATTTTTACGAAGATTTATTTTAATCCCATTAGATGCGTCCAGGAAAAGCTATTATCGTCGTAGTTTACATTGTCATGAAATCGGTGCAAGCATTAGTTTACGGAAGCTTCGGAACATTTCTGACAAATGAGGTATTTCGACGTGACATACTAAATTTATGAACGGTACGATGAATCTGACCTAATATATGTTTCTTGACTCCTGGTATCATATTGTTAATGCTTTCGAATGTGCTCGTTTTCTTTTTCCATGTCAGAGCGAAGCGTTCCGCGAAGCCATTTATGCGACCGACTGGCCAGGTTCTGGTAAAAAATGTCTTATGACCGATGTTTTGATAATGTTGACATACAAGCCAATAGTATTAACAGCATGCAGTCTATCAACGATATCCGTAGATATGTTCATTGCTGTAAGTTTTATGACCGAGAACGATGATCACTCACCGAGTGAAAAAACATTCTAAAAAACGTTTTTATATTTAATTAAAACTGCGAAATATTGCAATAACGTTTTGAGTTCATTGAATGATCGTTTGATCGTCTGCATTCACAGTAC
>JAPYZT010006862.1:0-12461 GCA_030522965.1 Tryphoninae sp. A BG-2022a | reverse complement strand
TCTCTCTCTCTCTCTCTTTCTCTCTTTCTTTCTTTCTTCTTTGAGAATGAGACTCTTGAAGCTCCACTACGCGTGAATTTGTCCTGGGGAAGAGAAAGAGAGACAGAGTGAGCGGGGGGGGGGGGGGGGGGGGGGGGGTTTGTATTTTGGTCCATTTCTTTCTTTTCTTTCTAGTAAAAAGTTTGCATCTCATAATTCGGTTTGTAATCAGAATGAAATTATGATGAAGTAATTTGAACAAATTTCTAAACTTTGTCAATTACTCAAATTTTCGCGGCCATTTTTCTTTCTACGTGACTTAATTCTTTATCTACTTTGACGAAAATTTCCAAATGAGAAATTGGAAATCTTAATCGTTATTTGAAAGTAATTATCTCTCGATTTTCAAAAGAACTTTTTTTTTTCCCGCCACAAACGTATTCGTTTCTTTTTCATTATTTTCATCGAAACATCGATTTGTCTAGAAAAGGTTATTAAAGTAACGTTTTTTTTTTTCCTCGTCACGGTATCTCGATTCGCGGCAACATCCTCGGCAGTTCCGTGAAAACGTGAGAGAGTGAGAAAGAGAGCGAGAGACAAAGAGAGACGAAGAGATCTCGCGGTCGCGTGGCTGGGATTCGAAGACTCGAAGCGTGCGTTTTACAGTTAGAAGTACCGTTTTGGAAGCGTACGCGCCGGCGCAAACGGCTTTACCGATGCGAAGAGGTGAAAACGTGTATACGGCAAGAGTTTCGTACAAGTCGAAAGGGCGAGGGTGGGGGGGGGCGGCGGGGGGGGGGGTACAGTCGAATAATTTTACACGATCGTCTCGGCCAATCGGAACTTGTGTTGACGATTCGTTGAGAAAATAAAAAAAACTAAACAAAAAAACAACAAAGAAAAAAAAGAGGAGGGGGAAAGTGTGCTTGCTCGATGGTCGAAAAAGTAACGGTCAACAGACTCTCGGACGATGGCCCCACACGGTCGTTTATTCTTCATTCTTTTTTACCTTCTTTTCCCTCCGATGTACTTTTCTTGTTTTCTTTTTTCGTCAATTTTTGTTTGTTCTTTCTTTTTTTTGGTTCTTCGTATATAAAATATATTATCTTTCGCATCACGTTTCTCGTGGCTCGTTTTTTGGGTTGGCGATGTGCGCAACTTATAAGCGAAGGAGGAGCGATAATGGCGAGGAGGACGGGAACATATGCACCGTTGCTCGGGTGAAAGTACCGACGGTTTTATTTATTTATTTGCGGCTTTTTTTTTGTTTTCGGTGTTTTAGCCGAAAGTCGAAAATTGTGTTTACCGTTACGTCGAGAAACGAGATGATATTTATCTCGTAAAATGGAATTCGCGTATTGAATCAAAAGCTTGAATCAAAAATCGATTTGAAATTCGAATAACGAAATTGATCAAACCAAAAACGCTATTTTCCGTTGTCTTTTTTATTTTGCAAACTCTCGTACTCGTAATATCGCAAGATTAACAATTACCCTTCTCACGAACGTTCAAAATTCAAGAGCGCATGCGCTTTCGACACGTTCAAGACAATCGCGCGAATTTCGGCAATTCCCCCCCCCCCTTTTCTCCCTTCCTCCTCGTCACAAACCTAACCCTCGTCGTTTTCTCTCGTACCAACTCGTGAATCTTCGGTCTCGACCGAACGACCGCGTGAGCTTTTTCTCTCACACTGGTATACGACCCCCTTCCCCCTCTCCCCTCTCTCACATACACAAATTCACACCCATACACACACATACACACACACACACACACACACACACACACATAAATATATATATATATATATGTCACAGAGTCAGCCCGGCAGCGCGCAACCCCCAAACGGCGAGGGTGCCGGTATGGTTACGTATATAGCTCCGCTACTCCACCGGATCGAAGGAGTAGAATCTCGTAGGGTTCAAGCTCGTGCGCGCATGCGCGAGTTTGACGCCACTGTTATTATACGAGGCTCGATTACACTTGCCTAGAAAAGCCTTGCCCTCGCTTTTTAGTATATTCTCGACAAGGTCGCATCGAGACTGTGTATATGTAACATATATTCTCTTCTTTATATGTATATATATATATATGTGTGTGTGTGTATATATCTAGATATGGATGTGCATGTATGTATTCAAACGGCGCGAAGAGTACTCTCACTTTCGACTCGACCGTGTTATACATCGTAAGCCTTTGAGCTATATATGTAGGCTAAACTACCCTTAGACTCGAAGCCTCGACTACAAAAGTCTCGGTTATCGACTCATCCACGAGTCTTGTACTGCGTTTTTGGTTTTTTGTTTTTTTTTTGTTTTTACTTTTTTCTCTTCGAATCGTACACGTGCATTTTTGCAACGAGTGACATGCAAGCATCGTTGAAAAATTCCTAAGCGATGTAAAGAAGCGACAAAAAGCTTCCTACCCCGTATTGGTGAAAAGTACAAAAAAGCTTTTACGTACTTCGGATGAAAGAGGAAATAAAAATAAAGAGGGCCCCCCCCCCCCCTCAAGGCTTTGAGCCGAACAAAGCATCGGTCGGTGACGAAATTCTTAGAAAACGCTCTGTTTTTTCGAGGTTTTGGGGACAAACGATACTTTTTTTTCCCCTCTTTTTCGGTTCCTAAAAGACAAGGGTTGGAAAATACTGGATTTTTTATAGCGAGAATACTGGAAGAAATCGTGATTTAAAACAATTTATAAAAAACGGGGTCGTAGTATTTTTTTTTATCAATTGCGATATTTGAAATATTTTAATCGAAAAAATATCTATAAAACGTCGATTCACCCCTAGTAGGGGTAGTTCATATCTTTCAATTAAAAAATAATCGAAAAAATTTAATTTTTTTGTACATTATATTGAAAATCATTATTTAATGAAATTATAAATTCGAAAAATGAAAAATTTGATCCATCGATCATCGAGTACAGTGCCTTGCCACGAGAGGGTTGAATTCGTAGTTCGTTACGTATGCGAAATGTAAATTTCGTCAAGTGTAAGATCTCCTCGTGTATCGTACGCGAAGGCAGGGCCAGAGGGAACGAGGGTTGTGTTTCGTTGCGCCGGGCGTCCCGGTGCGCCATCTCGCGTCGCCAGTCTCAACCCCCGTGAACACGATAAAACGTACACCCCCGTAAGTGCAAGCGAACCGTGAACGGAAACGTCAGTTCCGCCTGCCTCGGGTTTTTCCTTGTGATAATACGGAGGAGGGTTGCGTCGCGGCTTTACAATCCTCACCCCGTGAAAAGCTGCGTAAGATTTTTTTAATCGGCGCCGACGACACGCGTGGCACGAGTTTCCGCGATATCGTCGACAAACGATAACGTAACAAAAGTCGAGAAAAATCCGTAGCTACGAAGTTTTCGTTCCTTCGACCGGGGGGTTGTCGAAAGAAAAGGTGGTGGAAGTATCGCGATGAGAGTTTCACGAAAATTCGACGAGTAACTCGTTCCTTATTTTTATTTTTCTTTACAATATTTTGTTTTTCGTTATTTTTTTTTATTTTTCGTTTCCATTTTTTTTCCCTTGTTTTGGTGGTGCTCGAGCTTTCTCGCGAAGGGTGAAGAACGTATGTCAGTGAAAACGTCGTGAAAGAAAACGCGCTGGGAATGAAATGTATTATGGTCGTGTAACGCCTTGGGCGAGTGTGTGTATCGAAGAGGGTGAAAAATAATACGAACGAATATAATTAATTCAATAATTCGTGATCGATAACGAAGAATATATAAAAAAAAATATATATAAACAATACGACGATTTTTCTACGAAATATCAAACAGTCATAGAAAAATATAAACGCATTTACGCGTTGACGAATTTTGGTGAGAATTTTGGATTTTTCCCACTACCCCTTCCTCGCCACCCCTCTCCACGAGTCGATTTTCGTGAATCCTTGATAAGTTCGAGAAAAAGAGTGGAGCTTTTATTTTGTCTCATTTTAACTCTCGTGATGAAAAATCGTCGGGAATATTTGATGTACGAGCGTCCCGGGAAACGCACGTGCGGTTTTCCGACATTTTGTTTAACGATTTTTATTCAGAAAGAGGGAGGAGGGGGAGGGTAGTGAAACAAACAAATTAACGAGATTGTACGATCGATTTTTTCTCCAGAAATTTCTGTTTTATTTTTTGTTTGTTTTTCTTTCTGTCACCAGTGCCCAGAATGTTTCAGTGTTTCTCCGTTCGTGAATGGGGATGTAACGTCGTTCTTCCCCCTAATTCGTATTTTAACGTGGAAGTGAAAAATTTTATGAAATACCGTCTCGTGCTTTTTTACGAACGAATGAGATATTTGTGCCAATTAAGTATTTGTGTTGTTCATTAATTTTTGATGCGCGTGACAATCGAGGGTTGTTGCCAGCGCCGTGTGGGGCGATAGACAAGCCCCACTGACCTATTGACTCTCTAGCCTGGTCTTCGACAGTTTCACGAGCTTGCCGCGGTGTGGCGCTATCGTGCAGCTCTAAGGTCGAGTACCCAACCAAGGCTCGACGCGCGTGAGCCGTTCACGAAACGAATGAGTGGAGAATTTCAAGCAAACCACCCTTCCTGATTTTTCTATCCTTCGATGAAATCAACTGTCGAATTCGGTTGCTAGAAAGAGGAGGAGGGGGGGGGGGGGGGGAAAATCAATTAATGGAGAAAGAATCATCTTCTTTCGAAACAAAAATCATTTAATTCGAGAATTATTTTTTTAACGATATTGACAAATGAGGGAAAAAATTTGTTTTCTTTTTATTAATTTGTAGCAATTTTCTTGTCACGAGGCGACAGTATTAAATTTCTAGAAATAAAGTAGAATCGTTACTTTTTTATTGGATAATTTATTCACAAGATTAAAAAAAGAATTGATAATTCGATATTTCGTTGAAAATATTTGTGAAAATCAAATAGCGAATGGTGTAAAGAGTAATTAAGCTTATCGAGTGATAAGAATAAATTTCGGCTCGATCTCTATTGTTGAATTTATGAAACTTTATAAGATTCTAACCTCAAAATTATACCCCGTGACCGGAGAGACGCGTAAGACTCGAGAAACGCCCCAAAATTCGTACGAAATTTTCCTAAGTAGAAAAATCCCATAAGTGATCAGACACGTTGTTTCATTATTAGAATAAACGTAACCAAAAAATTCACGAAAATCGACTCGACTCCCAAAACGCACAAACAACTAACGTTTCTCTCAACGATCTCTTTCTAGCCACGAAAAATTTGAATAAAATCATAGAACCAAGAAGAAGAAAAAATACAAAGAACAAAGGAACGCAAACTTCGTCTTGGTCGATCAAGTGACAAGCGTACACGGGGGACGATTGACCCGCGAGAAAAGAAACTTCGCTCCGTGCGTAAGATGCATTCCCGAAGATCCGAGCGATTATCACCGGTCGAGAAGATAATTATCACGAAATCATTCGTGTCACCATGCGCGACGATTCGGGACGCTAGTAAAATCGATATACATTAACGACGTGACGCCAGGGCCCGATAGCTCGAAATTGACGTCACAGTCGAAAATTTTCTAGTCGAATTAAACATTATTAACGTCATTAGCCCAATTTGTTGAGAAAAACGAAAATATATTAATATATCGTTAACAATAATAATAATAATAATAATAATAATAATAATAATAATAATAACAACAATTACTAATAACAATAGTAATAATAATAACAATTACTAATAATAATAGTAATAATAATAAAAAATAATACTATTAATAATAATAATAATAATAATAATAATAATAATAATAATAAATATTCAATAATAACGCTTCTTTCTCACGAATTATTCGAGTGGCTCGTTAAGCGTTGATTAATTGCGCAATTTTTTGTTTTTTCCCGTTGGTTCGTTCACTCGTATTGAAAGGTACAATCAGTCTCAAATTCGTAATTATATATAAATATATACGTAAAATATATAACGATACACGAGGGAGAAGAAAAAGAAAAAGGAAGCGAAACGTTCGAGACGTTGAGATATCGCTCGGATAAGAAGATGCCGGTTCGCGATTTTAATACCGGCTACGGTGCAGCCGTGTAATCGTGAGGTTCGTGACGAGGGAGACGAGAAGAGGAGGAAGAAAAAGAAAGAAAAAAAGGAAGAAAAATAGAAAGAAAGAAGAATAATGGCAGAGAGCGCGGGAAGTCCGGTCGCTGTGGTAGCCGCGAACAGCCCCCAGCAACAACAGCCGTCTCAACAACCAACCGCACAGGCGACTCAGCAGAGCCAATCTTCGACAACGACTCAACAAACTCAACAACCACCTGACATAAGCAGCTCCCAGCTTGCTTCGCCACCGATCACGGGAACAGGTAGAGAGACTTTGCTGTTCGAGAAAAAAAAAAAAAAAAAAAAAACAAAAATTGTCTTTTCATTTTTGTTTTCCATTTTGTTGTTTATTTCGTTATAAACAATTCATACGGTGCAAAAGTAAACAAAAGAAAGAATTTCATGTTTGTGTACAATTGTTATTAAAAATTCTATCCGTGCTTCTTGCTTGGAAAAAGAAAACAGGGGTATGATTAACGAGCCAGGAGCGATTCTTAGCGACAAATCAATTTTAAACGACACAGGTACATGGAACTGATAAAAATGATAACAAGGATATTCTAGAACGATTCAAAAGCATCGATTTTCAAAAAGTCCCAAATTCGATCACCTTCTCGTTTAAATTACAACCATTAACAAAAAATGCAAACTCAACTTTGACTATAAATCAAAATTTTTATAAAAACGCGATAAAATTGGATTTTTTGCACAATCCTGCGTGGTTAATTGTTCGAACAATTCTGATCGATAATTGGCGGGCTTGTCAATTTTTCTTCTTGCATACATACATACATACACCCACACACACACACACACACACACACACGCGCGCGCACACGCACACGCACAACCCCCCCCCCCACACACATATATATATATGTATATACATGGAGCGAGTCCCGTGAAGCGTTAGCGGATCTCTCGGTCAAGTAACGGGTTGCACCGATAGACAGCGCGAAGCGTGGAAAAGAGTGAGAGAGAGAGAGAGAGAGAGAGAGAGAGAGAGAGAGAGAGAGAGAGAGAGAGAGAGAGAGAGAGCGAGAGGACGAGAGGGAGAAAGAGAGGAACAGCTCACACACCATATTAACCGGCCCTCTCTGACGCGGTTACCGGACACCGTTATCTCTCTCTCTTGCTGCGCGCCGTGTGTTTCTCTCGCCGACGCCGTCACTGATGCGCGCCCAACAGTAAAACCCGCAAGAGTGAACGAACTAAAGGGAAGGGAGTGGGGAATGGATGGGAAGAGGGGCACGGGGGAGAAAAGGTAAAGCGCGATAGTGTGTATACATATATATACATATATATATATATATATATATATATATATATATATATATATATAGCCATTCCACGTGGTGTCTCTCACATTCGCAAGCAGCGATCGACGCCAAACAGAAGGAAAGAGCGAAAGAGGACTCGAAGAGAGACAGAAGGGAATTCCATATATATATATATATATATATATATATATATATATATATATATATGTGTGTGTGTGTGTGTGTGGGTGTGTATGTATGTATATATTTATATATGGAGGAATCGCATGTAGCAAAACGCATGTGAGGCTACGGGAAACGCGATGGCCGATGCGATATCAGAAATGCAGTTGGAATAAAGAGGAACGTTGATATCGGTATGAAACAAAAATAAAATTGGTAATGATAATAAATTTCATCGTATCGATATAGATATTGAGAAAATTTGATAATTAATGAATATCGATTATAACATTGGGATAATTGGATTCGTTCATCAGAAATAAAATTCAATATTTACGAACGATCGACGACGTTACTTTTATTCGTTTGATGTTAATTAATATTTTGTTTTTCTTTTTTTTAAATTTATTTTTATCTCATCTTTCGATAAGATAGAGCGGGAGATTTTAAAAATGTTATCCGAAATTTAACGAAACGGTTTTTGCAATAAATTATAATTTCAAATTGGACAATTTTTTTCTTTAAGACATTGCGTTTTTCTTTTGTATTACGTTTTTTTTTGCGTTTTAATTCTCAACGATGGATGATCCACGTGTAGGATTATACGTAATAACGTTATATGAACGACGCGAATGCGCCGTTTTAATTGGCCGCGAAACGGTGAACGTGACGTCGAGAGGTTCGCTTCGTTACGGTATATATTTTTGCACCGTGTCGCGAGGAATTAAGTGCATCGAGATGCTGGAATGAGAGAGGGGGAGAGAGAGAGAGAGAGAGAGAGAGAGAGAGAGAGAGAGAGAGGGAGAGCGGTGTGTTTGATATGTTTCTTTTTTGTTTGTTTAGTTCGTTGTTCTTTTTTTTTGTGTGCTGAATTACCGCACGTGGGAAATGGAGAAAACCCTCGCGTATACCGCGTGAGAATCGAGAGGTCGCGGTCTGACTGTCATTTTTTTTTTGTCATTTTTCCAACGGTCATTGACTAATTGCATTTTAACAATAAGTGAGGATTTGTTCGAGACAATATTAAGACGAAATTTAAAAAAGTATAATTAATTGGATAAAATTATGTCGACATAAAATTTCTTAATTAATCTTTTTTATTTTAAACATTGTTGGGCTTTATTATAATTATTGCTAATATCGTTCTATTTTATTGTTAATTGGCGGATCGATTAAGGGTTGATTGATCAAACCTTGAAGATATCGTGAAATCAAATTTAAAAATAACAAAATATTTCTCGCACCTCGTAAGATAGTACGCGCTCAACCCCTCCGGACATGTCGTCTTTAACGAGCTTAAAGTGGTGAAAGGCGTGTCTGACAGTGAAGCCCACCATCTACATCACGAAAAATCTCACGTGGTGCTCGCACCCTCTCCCCGCACCTTGCCTGCGGAGCAAAAAAAAAACGTCCGGTAATTACTCAGACAGCCTACGCCCACGCGCCCTTCGATTTATCATCCCCTTCCTCGTCAAACTACTAATAACTTAGCGGTAAAAAGCCCACCGGAATACCTTGAAAAAAAAAACTACAAAAAAAAATAAAAATTTCATGTTGCATTGCATTTCTGTTTTTTAACAGAAATATAAAATATAAAAATACAAAAATAAAGAAAACCGTAATTCAATATTTCTATTCGTTTAATTATTTTTTCCCCATTGTCAGAATTAATATTGAAAAATATTGAGTAACGATGAAATAATTAATTAAAGTGTGAATAATCCAAGATAATTATTATTATTGACAATTAACGATGAATTTTATTAATCAACCCCTCTTCCCCCCACCCCTATATTTTTTTTTCTAATTACGTCTCATCGTAAAGCGAAGTGATATGACTCGAGGCTTTTGTTACACATAGGGAATCGACCCTCCTTTCATCGCTCTGATCACCCGAGAGTTTTCTCCACCCTCGTGCTCGTACCAACACGCGAGCCCTTAAATTAAGGGTGGGGGAGATTCAATGAGGGTTGATATTCACAATGCATCATCTATTATATAAACTTGATATATACATAAATATATACATATATACATAAATTCTATTCTCTCCCTCGTTCTGTGAGCATCAGGGCGTTGCGTTTGCTCTCCGTTAGGAACGGTAAAGGGGTCGCGGAGGGGGAACCGAAGGGAGGGAGGGAGCACACGCAGCAGGGCAGGCAGTAGGCCAAGAGTTCGATGGCCCGCAGCCTTGCAAGGCCGGAGCCGTGGCGCGCGAGCGAGCGAGCGAAAAAAGAAAACGCACGCTCAGCGGGGAGGCGGGGATTCCCTCGTTTGCCAACGATTTAATTTACTTCGCGATCCGTCAGATGGTGCTCGCGATCGCGCGCGCCACAATCCCGTAAAAAGATTTTTCGCGGCAAAACTGTTTTACCGACGCGAGAGTGCTCGATCGGTAAGCAACGATTTCTTCATTACCGACCGAGAGGTTTGATCTCTTTTTTTTTCTCCTATCGTTTCTTTCCTCGTTCGTTCGTTCTTCTTTCCTCCCGCTCGCTTTATCAGCTATGTGTACGTGCACGTATCGAGTATACCGGTCACGTGACAACTTTGAATGTATATATGTATTTATAGTATATATATATACTTCTACGTATGAACCGATTTCGTAACGAGGCATCGACTTCTCCGCGAAGCTCGAGGCCTCTCTCCGGAACTTGTCTTCTTTCTGCCAGCACAGAGGCTTTGTGTATATATATATATATTTATATATATGTATATAAGACACAGAACGTTCAACCGAGCGACGAACAGCCGTGTAGAGAGACGAGGAGAGAAATAATATATATTAATAGAACGAGGAACGGTGTCGTGTGTGCTCTGGGCTTTGCAGGGAGTCGATTTCCCGGTGTCTCAGAGATTCTCAACCGTGGGAATAATGAAATATCGGATGGTCGCTCGTAACGGGGAGAAAACCATCCCTCCAACGATCGATCGAAAATTACATAATTTTCGATGAATTTTATCAAATTTTTCACACCTCGTATGAAAATTGCACGGATAATCCCTGTGATTGTTATTTCTTGTTCTCGTTTATTGCAATTTCTTAGTCGTGATGAAAATTGTTCCTCGATCATTATTTCTTACGAATAATCGACAAATATAATTAAAAATTGTTTCGTTCGATTAAATTTAATTTTTTCACCTGAAAATAAATCAATCATTATTATTTCTCCAATTAACGTTTATTTTCATTTATTTACTTTTCATCCCAAGAATCTCTCCCTCTTTTTTATTTTTGCCAAGCATTGTTAGATAAATTTTCTTCGAAAAGGCGGGGAGGCCTCTTTCGTGAATCTCGCAAACTTTCGGTACGAAAAGAGAAAGAAAAAAAAAAGCAGAGACACGAGAAAAGTAGCTAAGATTTGGAATTCGTTGTACGACTTAATGTTGCATAGATATATACATACATATATATATATATACACATTGAAGAGTTGTATGTTACCGGTAATCGCTCGACTGGGACTCGCGGTTTGCCGAAGCGAAACAACACCAGCGTTATATACTCGCGTTGCGAGACGACGACGACGACGACGAGAAACAGAGAGAGATAGAGCGAGAGACTTCCCATTGCGACACACGCGTTCACCAACGAGCGAGACAGAGGGCGAGAGAAAGAGAGAGAGAGAGACTCGACAACAATCGCCTTCTTACGTTATAATACGAAAACCGCGCGTTTTCTCCCTCCACTGCCAACCTACCTCACCACCCGTAAGAAGATAATGGTCTTGAAGTTCCACTAGACACACAGACGAACACGTGCCCTCCTGCCCCTCCTCCTCCTCCTCTTCCTCCTCCTCCCCCTCCCCCTCCCCCTCCGCCCCTCCTCCTCCTCCTCCTCCTCTTCCTCCTTCTCCTCCTCCCCCGCCCGGTCCTTCTACGCTCCTTCGAGCACTCGGAAATATCTCATAGTAATAAAAGAAGAGATAAAAAAAAATGAGAGGTAAAAAAAAGAAGAAAAATTAAAGAAAACGCGTCTACGAAAGAGTTCGCGTTTCACAGAAACGAATTATGAATGGCAGAGGCGTGTGCACCCGGCGAGTAGGGGGAGGAGGGAGGGATAACAATGAGGATCGTGCAACTGTTTCCCCAATCGTTTGGGTCGTTAGAAAAAGAAAGATGAGAGACGAACGAAAAATTTGTTGCTTAGCGCGATGGATATGCTTGTAACGTTATCGCGTAACCCGGAGCTTTTTTTCTCGCGATCGTTAGTGAAATTTTATCGTTACGTTTTCGAGCTTGAAGATCCGATTTTGTTAATTAAAGAAAAAAAAAAAACTTTTTTTTTCTTTTTTATAATTTTGAATTTATTTTATTTTATGAAACTCACGATTTTTAATAACAATATACTAAAATTATAATTGGAAGAATTTTTTGAAAAATATTACGTTTTTGAAAAATATGAAAAATTCAAATTATAAAAAATTGAAAATTTGGAAAATTATTAAATAAAATTGATCGATCGATTTTACGATCGTATGCATATTTGCATTGTCAGGATCGCAGGAATCAGCAAAAGGGGTGGATGATCGAGCGCGACGAGAGAAAAAAAAACAAGAATTAAGGCAGTAAGTACAGAGAGGGAGACGAGAGAGAGAGAGAGAGGGGGGGGGGAGGAGAGAGAAACAAGCCGTGAGAATGTAGGTCAGGATGGAAAGTGTTCTCCGTCGCCGAGTTATACGTATTTGGAAGTTAAGGACGAGAGCGCGTCGATTTACGCTGTTATCACGTTTATCTTTATTTTATTTATTTTATTTTATTTATCTCGTCGCGCTCGCTCGCTCCTCTTTTCCCACCCGCGCTTTCGACGTTTCGCTCACGAGAATGAATTACACCGGGAGACCGTTCTTTATTCGTTATGCCTTTTTGGTACCTTTTTTTTTACATTTTTTTTTTTTTTTTTTTTTTTTTTTTTTTTTTTTTTTTTTTTTTTTTTTTTTTTTTTTTTTTTTTTTTTTTCTTTTTTTTTTTTTTTTTTTTGTT
>JAPYZT010006856.1:0-11089 GCA_030522965.1 Tryphoninae sp. A BG-2022a | reverse complement strand
TCGCGTATCTCTCTTCGCTTGTTCTTCTCTTTTTAACGCATCGAATCACAGTCAATACGTTAAAATCGCCAACGCGATTGACACACGTGTCAGAGTTTCTGAAAAGCAATTTTTAAGCTAGATTTTTCGAATCATTTTCTAATTCGATCTTGAAATTATCTTCGATGCCCCCAATTCGCACCTGGTGTAAAAAAATCGCATAAATTCATCGTATTTTATTCTTGAATTTCACGTATCTCTCTTCCCTTGTTCTTCTCTTTTTAACGCATCGACTCACAGTCAATACGTTAAAATCGCCAACGCTATAACGCAACGCGCCGCTAAACCCTTTGAAACCCCGACCTTTGGCAATACTCGTCCAGCCACGTCCGATACACATCGATGGCGGATACAATGAGAACTTTGTCCGGGAATGGATTAGTCCGGCTGTAGTTCGTATTGGTATTCTCCCGAAGCTAGATTTGTCTGAATTGTCCAGAGATGTATTCAAGCCCCAGTGAACGTGCGGGTCGCGCCGGGCGAGCTGTTCCGCGTTATCAGCGTCGACCGGACTTGGAGTTTATGATTGCAACCCGTGTAACCGCGCGGATTATTAACGTTCTGGGAATCGAGCATATTTGCGAGGAAATTAGGCTTGACACGTTTTGCCGGTGGTCGTATCAAACGAACGCCATTCTGAAATTAATAGTGCGGAGAATATTCCAAGAATTTTGAACTGTAGGAAATCCCGCTCCGTCAAACGTATATTACAATATCTGGGAAAGTTATAAGGTTTCATAGAACTTATTAATGATACGTTCGTGCGGAAATTAGTGCAATAAAAAATCGATGTTGTTCACTTAAGAGCAGAACAGAAACAAAAAAAAACACTTTAGCTCGAGTTCGAACAAAGCGCTTTTGTTCAGCGACATTCTTGCAACACCGCACTCGTTAGTGTCCAAATCAGCGGGTTAAAATCATCCGGAATGTTACTTTCGAGCTTCTCCACCTAGAACGAAAAAATCCGACCTTAAATGATTAAGATGCGATCACGATGACGCCTAGAACGTGGTCGAAGGACTGACGGGATTTTCGACAGGTTTTTCGATCCCTCGTGCCCAGCTTCGACCTTTTAACGGGCAGGTTAACTCATCGATTCGATAACGATCTTTTACGCGTTTCTCGATGACAAAAATCCCTCTGCGACGAGGTGACGTTCACCGGAAAAATTGAAACTAGTTTGATCGTTTGCTTCTTCTTCTTTTTTTTTTCATTCTTCGCGCTTTGCTCTCAACGCGAGTTTTCAGTCTCGACTTTGCGAGGTTTTCCTTGTCGATCCATGCATTGTGAGATAATGAAGAAAACGCGCGATCGATCCTGCGAGTCTGCGCGGGCTCTTTTTTCTTCTCCTTGGTGCGATCACGGTCTCGTTCTCTCAACTGCGACAGTTTTCAAGATCGTAGCTCGAGCGATTTACCATTTTTTTCTTCTCCCGTTCATCTTTCTTTTCTTCCCTTGCGTCGGCCATTGCCGAGTCATCCGTGGCTAATCCTCAGTTAACCCGTCGAGTTTATCTACGATCGTCGACCCGGTTTAACTTGAAAGGTTCGTCACAACTTACTCTCTTCTCCCCGTTGTGGCTCCACGAATCGTACGAAATGGAAAGGAATATTGGTGAGACATCACTTAGTCCTCTCGTGGGTGTAATATCGAATCGATCTTGGCGATCTCGACTCGTCAATCGCGTAAAAAGTTTCTCGTGCCTCGTCGTTCGGCCAATTCTTCGGGCGTTTCTTCGCTTTTTTCTTCCTTTATTTTCTACCACAACCTCGCTAACTTCGTACCAAGTTTGTAGCGAGGTATTTTTTTTCTCACGAAAAAAAGAACCAGAAACATCGGCTTTTTGTAATGGAAAACGAGTGAACCAGAGAATTCTTGGGTCTGACTCGAAGCCGCGCCGATTTTCTTTTTGTTTCTTTCTATCGCTGATCCATCCACTTTTGCCCGACACACTATGTACGAGCCACTATCCACGGCACCTGTGGCCCGTGTCCGCCGAAAAATATCCGACGCAGCTGCCAGTGATCTTCTATTTTCGGCCTTGAAACGAAATCAGCCCCTCGAGTGATAACAACAGCCTGCTTGGACACTTATGTTAGCTTTATTGAAAAATCAGATCGAGAGTTTCTTTCGCTTACACGACTACTCGCCCACGACTTTTCACTCGGATAACGCGACGTTTCGGGTTTAATAACGGAAATAATCGAGATTTAATTAAGTATTTTTTATTTTTATTGTTATGTTTTTTCATAAGGTATGAGCCAAGGAACATCCTGATAGCTTAATTTTTATGGCCGTGATGAAATGTCAAAAATCACGATTTTTCGAACCGGCGTTGGCCTGCAAAAAATGGATCTCCGGGGAGGACAAATTTTTTTATCTCAAAAATGGTTCCAAAATAGTATTTTTCGCTTGGAAATGTCTCGCTTGTTGCAAAAATGATGGTTGTTTTCATGATAATTCTAAAGTAATGCACGAAAACGCGAAAAAACAGTAAAAAATCATGTTTTTTCGTTTTTTTACATAGCAATTTTTATGCGAGAGATAAACAACCGGCAAATTCGTGATCAGCGAGAAATTTGCGATCGACATAATGTCGAAAAATGTGTTAAAAGTAGCAATTTAAAAAAACGACATTTTTACCCAAATGTTTTATTTTGTGATTCGCTGACGAGTATTATGTGACTATTTTGCCTAGTATCTCAAGAACTCTAGGAGAAAAACGCAAAAATGCAAAATAAAGATTTATCCCGTTACGAACTAAAGCCTAGAATTTAATATATCGCAATTTTAATGGATAATACATATTCATAATCGGCGGAAAAATTTGATATCTTTAACCATAATCTTCTTCGTTAAGTTCGCAATAGGTACTCGTTGGAAAAGAATGGAGTGAGTTAGGGGATGATAAAGAAAAAAATAGCAATAAATCGAGTAAGACCCGAGCGACGGGTCTGAAATTACGGAGACATAAACGCCCTGCACCGTATGTTGTTCAGCCATTCGCGTAGAGTCTCGTCGATGGTAATTTGCGGTAACAGCGAGAGACAGAGAGACACAGAGAGAGAGAGAGAGAGAGAGAAAGAGAGAGTGTAACTCCGGGGGTTGAGTTTTACCGCGCTGTCGTCCTGGTCGCCCGTCACACGCGAAGCCTCCCCTGTCTCTGCAACGTCGTTCGGGCACCAGGATCGTTAATGAGATATTTGCATAACTTTTCCGACCCACCTATCTCGCTCTCTGTCTCTCGAGCTCTTTCACCCCCTGTCCTCTTTTAGGCCAACAGGGTTTACCGTCGGATCGATGACATCACAGAGGGTCGTAACGCGGTAACAACTCTCGACAATGACGAGACGCGCACGTTTCGAATCGCGCACGAAGGAACAAACCCCTCGTACGTCTTGTGATAAAAAAAAAACAGCGGAATCAAATGCCAAAAATATCCTGGCCACTTGTGTTTATGGTAATTTTATCTCGCAGCCGAGACCAATCGGGCGACGTTAAATCAGCGAGTTTCGAGCGACACTTTCGCGCGAAACTAAATATTAATTAGCGTCTATTATTATTGTCGCGACGACCGGGAACGTAGTGTCCTACGTGTCCTACGTCCTTAATTTGATCGATAAATTAAACGGGATTGCGACGGCTTTCGGCTTATCACCCTCTCTGTTCATCCAGGAGAATTTATACGTAACGTATTTATAGAAAAATGTAACTACCAACAACAATAATAATAATAACAATAACAATTTATCGATCAAAATAAAAGTGTGATAATAAAATTGTAATTCGTATTTTTAGTTCCGCGTTAAAAATTCGTATTTTTATCCCTTTCTCGATCAATAGCCCTGGAAGTATTTACAACATTTCGATGAAAATTTGACCAGGCTATGCGTCAATTTAGTACCGAGATTGCAGCGAATAAAGCGTATTTTCCGTGACGTTTTTGGTGAGATTTAGCAGTTACAGAGTGTGTGTGTATGGGGGGTAGGGGGTGAAAAAGGAGTTAAGGGGTGAGACAGGAGATCCCTCCCTGGCCTACATTCGCGTGTATCTCCCGTGACGGGACACGAAAACGTCGCTCGTGATTCTCTCGTGGACTGTTGACATACGAGAGGGTGGGGCAAAAAAGAGGGTTGAACCGAGAGAGGGAAGAAAATCTCGGTGTTTGTCTCGGGGAATCGTGCCACTTCGCGGATCGTAATTCGATCCGCGAAGTGGCACGATTAGAGTAATACACGAAGTGGCGGAGGAGAGTAATAACGCTTTTCCACGTTACAACGACGCCCGTGCAATTGAAGACTCGATAATTACACCCTTTAGCAATTCCCCGGCTTTTCAACGTGAAACATCCACTAAAAGTCGCTCAAACTTTTCTCATCGTTATTTGACTTTCGTAAGTACTTTCAGGACTCGTCCACTCCTCATTTTTAAATCTCCGCTGTCGTATATCCTCGTTACATCATATTTTCATTCCAATTACGTCTCGATCATAAATTTATCAAGGATCGAAAAGTTATCGAACAAATTTTCATATCGTGACAAAAATTTATAGAGCTTTGACAAAATGATAACTCTCTCACACGATTGAATACAGAAAGCCGATTACAAATCGGCCTTCCTTTGATTCTCGACATCGAGTGCTCGTACGAAACGCCCTCCGCGGATCGTTGCCCCGACGAGCGAAGCGTTAAGCGTTCGAGTACTCGCACTGATCGAGTGTTCTCTACTCTCTCTCTATCCACGATAGGTATTCGCGACGAGGGAATCGTACTTGGCAATGAGAAATGATGAAAGAGAAACACGGCAACGAAAGAAAAAACAGAAAACACTGAGCGAAATCGATAGTGATAATATTAATATTATCAGCGAGTAAAAATCTTCGGTAAACAGTATCGTTCGTTAAAATAACAAATTTACCTCGAGGTTACGGGTGTCGAGATAGAAATTCAGAAATTTCCGTTTCTACGAGATTCATCGCACCACAGGGTAGGATTTAGGTTCGACGCGGTTGAGCCTCGCGGTACGAAGGTGTACAATGAATGTTTTATCGGCTAACCACACACGCTCCTATATAACGAAACTGTCGTATCGAAGATTGTTGACGCATGCGCGAAAAACCCTCTAATCCGTGTTGTCATAGTGGCGTTTCGGTTTTTTTTTTTACATTCTGTTCGTCAATGTCCTTGCAGTCTTTCCGCTCTTCCTACCCCGGGGATATTTGTCGGTCGGCTAGCACGTACTCTAAGAAGGACAAGGAGGGTAGGCGAATCCCCATCAACCGGTTGGAAACTTTTGTCACTCCATTTCTCTCCACCGAAGACAAAATTTTCATGCCCTTCGATCGAAAACCGATGTCCAACTACGGATTACAAGACGATGGCACACACACACACACACACACACACACACACATGAACACACACACGCACACATACACACACATAAACACATTTACGTAAAACCAATCTTTTCGATCCTTTGTGCGCACACACGGATATCTATAAATAAGAGATCGAAAAAGATTGGTTTTTCTTGACTCGTCGATGGAATCGAAGGGTGGAGATGCCTTGGGGGGTCTCGAAAATAATAGGTTACGTGCACACGTATATACACAGTAACACACGTATAGGTACGTTCCTGTGTATGTGTGTCTTACTCTTCTTTCTCCATCTCTCGTTTCTGTGTCTCGATATATACGAGGAGTAACCCTTCGTTGCTTTCTTCTCGTTTTCATCATCTCCGTTCGTCGATACATCGATAAATGGGAATAGATCGGCACCTGCGATATTATTTCCCATCTCGATGCGCGAACGAATCCTACGCTGGCTATCCGGGCCAAGATCATCTCCGGCACTTTGTATTTCGTTTTTTTCTTTACGACCGCGTTCGCGTCTCGACCCTCTTTACGACGGACGCCATTCAATTCTCTCGCTAAACACGAATAAAAGCTGTGCTTTCTTTCTATGCGATTATAATAATAGGAACAATAATAATAATAAAATCAATCGGTGTAAAATTAAAAAAATATAAATATTGCTCACAGCGATTAATCGCCGTTCCCCAAACGAGTTTTTAAGTCATGAATATTTCGCCCGGGGGTCGAACGAAATACGGTTATAATTTTTCGCGTATAATAACTCGCACAATGAAAAATCTCGAAGGAGAAGAAACAAAAAATAATAAAAAAGAGCTCTTCTGTACATACGGCGAGGAACGATCAAAATTGTAGACCCCCATACATGGTCGGCGCGTATACATAATACGATATGATACGTCCCTCCGGGCGTTTAATACGCGAGTTAACGCAACTATAATAATAATAATAATAATAATACGAAATTTAGAACCAAGTTTCAAATAGTTTGATACAGGTAGGTATAATATTTATGCTCGCAGGATACCGACGGTAGGTAACGCGTCGCGAGTGACCGAGAGTAAACGACCTAAGCAAACTCTCGCGAAGAGACTACACGAGGTGAAAAGCTCGAGGAGCCCTCCCAATCTTGGTCGAGGGTAGGAAATTCGAACGGTTTTGCGGACGGGAATCCCGTTTTGGAAAGCGGAGATCGAGCGGGGCTACGAGACGATTACCCCGAAGTCCTCCCAATGGGTACAGATACGATATAGCACGGTAAAAACCTGCGGAATAAAAAAAAAATGAAAAACGGGGGAAAAATTCTCGTCGCAAGCGCCAGCGTTCGATTCATCGGCAGGTATTGTTGAAATTTTCCTTGCGACCGAACGGGACAATGAGAATACACGGTGGTGATGTGTTACATCACGTTATTACACGTATAGAGGCACACGCGACGGTGAGTGTCGTACACGAAGGGGTGGGGTTTGTCAGGTCCATTGTAAAATCGGGGTTGTAACCCTGCGGAGTAGCCCTCGATTTGTTTGCCCAAGTACTTAGACCCAATAACGTAATATAAAGATACCATCGGGGATATTCACCGGTTGGCCTAGCCCGGAGCGAGACTGTCGGGCGTCATGAACATATATAGCACCCTTATATATATATATATATATATAGATTGTATTTTGTAGCTGAGTGCATAAATTAATAACTCCTTGAGTTTGTTAAACGTCTTTTCTCCCCCGAGACTTCCCGGGAGTCTGAGATTCTCTCGTAAAGGACAGGAGTTAAATTAATTGTCGATGCTGGCAGTGTCTCCGCCTTGCTGCTTCAGTTGGTTAAATAAATTCAATATCGAAAGTAATTTAAAGAGAAGAGAGCTTATATTTCATTTGTATAGAAATGTTTTTAATTTAGCGGATATTAAATTGTAAGAGGTAGTTGAAAGATATAAATCGATGGGTTTGACGATAATCCACGAATGCCTGTTGCGATCGGAGAGGATATCTTTTTTTCAAGCTTATTCGAGGTCGATTGGAACGTTTTTTTTTGTTTTTTTTTTGATCTTTTAGAGAGGTGGTCGTGAGTGGAAATACTCCATTACGAATATCCCTCGTGGTTTATCATTCGCAGATTTCCCAGTCGTAATTAACGAGGAGGGTCGAGAGGGGGCAAAGCGAGAGAGAAGGTCGGCCACTCGCTTTACCGCAATTTCCGGCCAGACGGCGTTACACATAGAGGATCACGAGGGAGGGTTGAAATCGTAAAACTCCAGCAAAATTGCCTTTCAGAGGCTGGCCGAAGCGCACCGTCGGGACGAGACTAATGAGTCCCAGTAAATCTTTTCCGATGGACTATTTGGAAAATCGACGATTATGAACCTAGTTTAGCCCACGGCTGTTAATTACCGCATTTTCTGAAACATTCAACTTTATCCATTAACCATTATCAATGTTAACAAAACTATGATTTTCATTAATTTACAACTTCCCATTTTTCATATCAACCCTATACAATTAAAATCTGAATCATCATTACAGAAACAAGCTATGGTCACGTGATCGTAGCGCAATTTTGAAAAAATACAAACTTTTTATCAAACTTTGGTTCGAAAACAAATTTATCCAAGACGATTTATCGAACAATTTTTTTTGTCGTACGATGGTAAACGAGGTTTGCACACCGAAAAAATTACGTCACGCCCCGGCCAGGTAGATCCGCCAGGTGTGTCGGTCCGTCGACAACGAGAGCCCCGACAGCGCGAGCCCAAACGAGCGTGACCATCCCCATGCCATTACGACTCTCTCTCTCCTGATCGTGCCCCCATGCTGCTGAGAGTGTGACACCACCGCTGCGCTTCTTCACGCCAAGAGTTTTCCCTCTTACGAGGTTGGCTTTGTCGGTGCGTGACTATTTGCCAGACTCTGACAAATTAGACGACGATGGGACAATGGACGACACGCTATGCTTGCACTCGTATTATATACTTACACATATGTGTGTGTGTGTGTGTGTGTGTGTGTGTGTGTCTATAGTAGTCTCATAGTTATTATAGTGCAACACAAATTCGTATTTCTCGCCCTCTCGAACCTCGAAAAGACTTCTCGAGAGGCAAATAGAAAAACCACCACCACCACTTCCAGGTGGTCGTGGACGAACGAATATACATTCTCGATGGTCATCCTCCTCTCATTCACGCTCTCACTCCCACCTCGAGTCTCTCCCCTCCTCCTCTTCCTCCCTTTCATAATTTCAACCCTTAGCTGTAACCCTCGAGCAAATCTCGGTGTAGGTGGTAGAAGATTTTCGTGTATTACACTGGAATGAATTCACGTGGTCTCAAGGGCAAAGGTCAATCCGAATATAAATTTTAATTAAAATTTCGAATCCGATCGAATTTATAAATTTAGGAAATAATTGCAAAAATTCGCGTACGTTGCTCCAAGATAATTTGTATCTTTCCTTTTTCCTACAATTTATATTTTCCATTTGCTTGTACGATTTTCGTTGTTATTTTAATCAACTTCTTTTTATTCAAGCCGCGTAAGTAATAGCACTTGGCAGTCTCGCAATAAAACACGTTTATGATTTATCCTAACGCCCATTCGCGCTACTCTGGATCGTCGTATGTTACGAAGTGCGGAAGAACGACTACATTTTGAATTCATGTGGTATACAACATAATTTCGAGAATAATGATAACGAGATTAACTCGTTCGGTTTCATGGCGTGTACTTTCACACCGAGAGACTTCTGCTCTCGGTCTATTATCCGAAGTTGTCCGGCGATATTATCCGACGAGTCTATTATACGAAGTTACACAATACCAACGGAATATGAAAACAGATGATAATCATAATAAATAATAAATAATAATAATTCTTTGGAAAATTATCCTACCGGTCGTGCATACTAAAGTGGGATTCGATACAGTTTCATTTCTTCGACTCATTGTAGAACGTATTTTGCATATCTACGTTTTCACGTGGGAGAAAACTTTTGGGATTTATTTTTGGTTTTTTTTTTCAAAAGTTGATAATTCTTTAGAAGTCAAAGTTTACTGCGATCTACGATATGGTTTTGGTTGAAAGATCTTTGTGGGATGAAAAAAAGACGATCGAACTGCCGATTTATCGCGATTCTAGTCTTGCAGCTGCGAGTTTGCTGGTTAATGGAAAAGTGCGTCGTGTTTTTCAATACGGAATGATCGTTTTTCTTACCTCACACTCTTTCTCGTCTCGATCTTCGAGCGTTTATACAAAGAAAAAATGTTTCACGTGCCGAGATCGTACAGTCGGAATTCCCCTATAAAAATTCGACACGCGATTCTCGTCTCGAGTAGGCGAAAAGTGCCCAAAACGATTTCACGCTCCTCGAAACATTTTTCCGACTTCGTACGACGATAGATCGTAGATCGAACTAGGAAGATTCGTAAGAGTAACGCGTGAAAAATGTGACGAAAATTGTCACACGTAGAAAAGTTAGCAAGTAGTTTCTCCCGTAAAGAAAAGTTCTCCGATTTGCGTGAAATTCTCTAGGCAGATGCTCGGTTTCACGCTCACTTCGCACGATTTAACATCGTTTCCATTATTAAATAAATTAATAAATCATTCGTTCGAAACGATTTGATTTATCTCACGGGATTTTGTTTCGTTTTATCCATCGTTTCCTTCCTTTCAATTTATTTAACCGTTATCGATTGAACTGTTTCGACGAAACGAGTAAATCCACCTGTAAATACACAGGTGGGAAAAATCAAATTAATTATTTCCATTGTAACGCGGGATACTCGATTGAATCACAAATACGAGAGAACAGAGAGAGAGAGAGAGAGAGAGAGAGAGAGAGAGAGAGAGAGAAAGAGAGAGAGAGAGAGAGAGAGACAGTCGCACATATATCGAATGGTACACTCGCCGAAAACACACGCGCGGAAACTCGGAATTTTCGCGCTGGTTATCCGCGACATCCCGTGACGAGCGAGCAAGGAAAGTACATATACGCGTAATGGAAAATCGATAATTGCAAGAGTGAGCACACTGTATCGTTCTCGTTTCGTTTCGGATGACCCAGAAATCAACAACTCGCTACGTATTGCTCTCTCTCTCTCTCTCTCTCTCTCCCCCTCTTTCTCTCTTTACTCTGTTTCGTGAAATGTGAAACAAATAAATTTGTCACCGTACACCTCTGGTATTTCGATAAGTTACAGTTACAGTAGGCGTCATGAAAAATAAAAGCACTTTTGATCGATTTAATTAACGCGGATAATTTCACACCGTGGCTTTTGATCTTTCGCAACGGATAATTTATTTATTTCAACGAGCTTAAAATTGCAAGATAAACGTTTTCGTAAGTGAATTTTTATTGAATCGATGATGCGAATTAAATATTAACGTCGCGCTTAATTAAAATGCCCGTATGCACTCGAGATCATAATTATTATTTTAGAGACGTCTAAGAGAAGATAATGCGAAATCGATACGAACTTCTCGTACTTACCCGACCTCGCCTACTCGAAGAGCATTCCCTTAGTATATCTGGATCGAGTAGAGAACGTGTAATTCATCGAGACATCGTCTCAACGAAAGAAATCCGATCTACCGTAAGGACAAAATTAAGACGAACAATAATAATCCCCGATGTTCCTTTCCTTGCGACGATAATAATGATCAATTTGTGATATGGAGTCATTAACTT
>JAPYZT010006853.1:0-11109 GCA_030522965.1 Tryphoninae sp. A BG-2022a | reverse complement strand
GAAGGAATAAATAATCGAAAAATTGCATTTTCTTTATTGCATCGAGAAGCGCGTCTGTCCCCCATTATCCACAGTAAAAACTTCTCGATGGTTGAAAACTTTACCGATTGTTATTTTGTTGGTATTTTCATTTCTTTTTGTTTCGTTTCGTCTCCCCTATCTGAAAATTTTCCGTATACGAAGGAGCTTGCGATAAGATGCATAATGTATTTATCGTCGTGGCTTTACATGTTCCATGCTGCGTATACTTGCTGTACGTCTCACCCACTCGCACAAACGCAGCTTCCTATGTAGCATCTGCCATACGTTGCTCTCTTATCTCTTTTTCTCACTCGTTCTGATGGAATTGGTCCCGTCTCGATATTCGAGGTGAGTTGATCGCTAGCTGTGAGTAGCAGCGAAGCTGAGATTTCTTTTCTCTCTGTCAACGTATCCGTAAGAAGAGGAAACCGATAGGGTGAATCGAAGCTGGGCAAGCACGAGACGGAGATACAAGTGCAAAATCAAACGGTTCACTTTCGGTGTTGGGTGCGAAGCACAGAAATTTCGTCTCTCTCGTCATTAGAGACCGTCTCTATATAACCCCTCCTCTCTCCCTTACGTTCTATAAACGTATGGGGCACTTCGTGTCGATTCTCGCGATCTTCTTCTTTCCATCCGCATCAACGTCGTAAAAACTTTTCGTAACAAATCAACCTTAAACGAAGGGTTTACCCTTCGTTATTTCGCCATTTGCCACGATTAATCGAAACAAAATTCAAAGCGAATCGTAAAGGAAGATCTCGAATTTTTTGGTTGGTCCATTCTACACGGAATGACTGATAACTGTGTGTACCTCAGCGCCTGGGACGCTATCGAGTCTTTCCGCTACGTACATATACATGTTGTATACGGATCACCTTTTCTTTTCGGGGTGCTTCCATGAATACCTATCACGGTCGAAGTTTGTCTCGATTTTACGGCCGCTTACGGAAGCGATTCTCAACCGCATATCCATGTATATAGATATACAGATATTTATATAAAAACAGGAGAGGAAGAAACGAAACGAAACGAAGGTCGCCATCAGTGCATTGATAGGATTGAGAAAGCTGAGGCTGGAAGAATCACGAGAATGCTATGACTCCAGCTTCGTTGGATTGTAAGGGAGGAAAAGGGAGGGTGGTTTGTACGATTGGGACGAGAGGTCTGCGGTAGAATAGACATCGAATAAATAATGTATCTGGAAGCTTCCGCACTCTCGATCGGAGCAAGATACACATTTTCGTTCGAGATTCTCGCGACGGAAAAAAAAGAGAGCGTTGAGTACGAAGGGAGACGAAAAATCGCATCCATTATCGCATTCTGAATTTTTATGAGGCGCGAAAGGGGCGCGAAAGAAGGAGAGAGAGAGAGAGAGAGAGAGATCTTGAACGGCGAATTTCTCCCTCTTTTAATTTTCTGCTCACGTATCGACCATCGATGTATGGATTGGTTAGCGAGTATGGGGAGGGAGTGATATTATTATTATCATTTTTTTCCTTCTGGAGATTCTCTTTGTGCTTTTATCACGCGTGTGAGCGAATATCCTGGAGCTTTCGTCGTATCGAGCTCGTGGATGTTATTGATTTATCGCGAGAGGATTCTCGACGAGAGATTCACGATCTTTCGTACGGGAGGACAATTTATTATTCGAATCGAAACACGCGCTTTAATTTTTCGACGACGAACGATCGATGAAACTCCGTGAATTGGTCGGGCGAATTTCGAACTCGATAAAATGGAACGAATCCGATAATACCCCGCTAGAGAACAATTCGCATCGAGGAACTCGGAGATTAAATTTTCGGACGTGAAAATAGATACGTTCTTTCTTTTTTTCTAAAATCAATATTTCGATAACTATAGAACGAAAATAATGAAAAACGTACGAGACGATGGATTGAACATTTTTCTCGTTAACTAAACGTCGTGACGAATAAATAAATGCGTCGAGAATTAAATTTATATGAGAAAGGATCGACGCAACGACGTGAATAACGATTGTTTTTGCAACGTTACAAAGTGTCGATAAGGCAAACGATCGAGGAAAATGAAAAAAAGGTTGGATCTTGAATGAATAAACGTAGAACCGATTCCATCACGGTCTAGTGCTCTTTCGGAGTGACTATCGAGTGCCTAAGGTATCACACATCGAGTTTAATGACTCTTCGAATATTAACGTTACTCCCTGGGGATAATGATGTCATTAAAACTTATCAAGAGAACGTTGGCACGCATTGATAAATTATCGAGAGAGAGATAGACAAAAAGGGTTGAAAATACTTATATGTATATATACATAGGAAGCTTACGTCGAGAATTATTTTCCAATGGGACTCACGTATTATATACTCTCGCCACATTACGAATGTACGTCAATTAAAAATCTCATTAATAAATTAAATTAATTCCTCACTCACGAATGTAATCTCTGCTACCGTTGTGCAGCACGTACGGACTATATTTATGCCCGTATGCATACACAAAATTACGGATATAGGGTCGATATAGAATTGCGAGTGTTGACGCTGATAGAGACGCCGGTGGAATTTGCCTAATTGCACCACGAGAGCGGGTTACGCCCGAAGCCCGATTGAATATCAATTCACCGTAGGAAGAGAGCCGTTATAAATTCACGAGTATATATACGCGGTGGTATGGAAAGTGCGTGAATCGGATTTCAATTAAAATGTGATAAACGTAACAAAAAAAAGAAGAAAATGAGGATCGACTGGGAAAATCGGCAATGAGCTTTTATCTCGCTCGATCGTTTCAATACAAAAGTAGAAAGCGCAATCCCCTACGTTTTTCCAACATCCAACAAATTTCGGAGCTTCCACACGAACCTTGGAAAAGTCGCTTCCAGCCAAAATTTAAATTCGACTCTCTCATCCTCGTGCAAAATAGGAAATGCATTTTCATGCTTCACGTTTTATTATATACATGTATATTGTATATGTATATTGACGAGAGGGCATAGTGTATTATAAAGCATGCACTCGATATTGCACCCGAGGATTAGAATACGCGTCACGTATTTCATAGCGCGAGAGGAGTGGAATATCGACTATATACCATCAGCTATACCGCGTTACGGTAATAGAGCGCGGGACCAAGAGAGAAAGCGAGAGAGAGAGAGAGAGAGAGAGAGGGCGTGGGGGTGGTTGAAGAAGAGGACGGGTGGTTAACTATTCGTGAGCAAGAGGGTTGCAAGAGCCTCCTAGAAACTAAAAATCGATCGTACGATCATACGTCCTTTGATTCCTTTTTCATTAATGAAATGCACACGATAATTATAATTCTTTTCAATATTACGACGTTCTATGAACCTACCGTAGGTATGGAAATACGATGAGGATTGAAGTTTGCGGTATAACGCATTAATGACTTTGTAAGGGATGCGCCCTTGCAACCAAGCACACGTGCTCCATCCTCTGACATTTCGAGGCCTTCTCTCGTGATCACGAACCGTGATGGAACAACCCAACCCCCCCAACGACCTAGCGATATAGAGTACTCTCGTTGTAGCATTGCGGTGATAGCTGACGACGATGTCGTCTATGTAACCTTTTTGCGAGACTCGACCAATAGAAAATCACAAACGAGAGTAAATTAGTAAATTGCTGAATCGCCGCGTGATTTTCCTCGTTAATTTGTTATAACACAGTTTTCTTCACGCGATGCTTCATCGAAACAGGAGAAATAATATACAGCGAGGTGACAATCGAGCGACGATTGGCGAACGAGACGTGATTGTGTTCCTGGAAATACATGTGATTAAAATTGTTTTTTTAAATATATGTTGTAATTGCAGATTACGGGTTTGTTCATCGTAACCGATAATTCTCGATGATTATCAAGACCTCGATTTTATTATTAATATTTTCTAGGTCTCGATTGAATTACGGATCAATTTTAATTAAAATTTGAGGTTAATGTTGATTTTAAAATGTTTGTGGGGAGTTAGAATTTTATAAAAGATTGTTGGGATTTTCTTGTTGTAATTTTACAATTTTTTTAATAAACAGGAATATCGGGGGGTGGGGGGTTGGGGGAGGGGGGAGGAGAATTTAGTGTGCAACTACGAAGTATGCACTTTGTGGACCGCAAACCTCGATATTTTATGAGAATATGTATTTTTTCCATTGTTTTTTTTCACTAGTCGATGCGGAATTTAATAGCCGATACCCCGGTGCTTTCTGTGCATCGCGCGGTATGTTCCACGTTCAATTATCCGCGAGAGCTCAACGCGATAAACCGACTTTTATAAAGGCTTTACGTTATAAAAAAAAAAAATTAACGATGCTATTGAAATTTTTATATCGCATATACGTTTTACTGGGTGGAGAGACCGCTGTTCGTTTTATTTTTTTCGATCGTTCATATCGAGATGAGGATAAAGTTACAACCATACTTAGTATCCATTCGGCACGATGTACAGATAAAAAGTACCAGATTCAACGATGTCTAAAAATAGTAAAATTTTCCACAGTGCAGTTTTCTTCACAGAACTTTTTTTTCCCCAATTCGCATCGGTCACCCGTCTGTTTTTCTACGTGCTCTTGTTGCACGTAAAAAAAACAATATGATGGAAAATATTACATTTTTCCTGACTCTTTTACGAAACGAATTATTAACTATGCCAAAAATTAATTGGGTTTTTTTCTCACAGATGGACGTACGCCAGGATTCATCGAAAAACGCAGTTATTTCCTGGCCAAGGCAATATTTCGAACAATTTTCGAATATTAATTCACGTAATAAATGTAGCGACTCGAACAATCGCATTTTTCCGCAACTGAAATTTATTACCGTTATTGGAATTAAAAGGACAAAAAAAAATGTCTACGCGTATCGAGTACGTTCGCGATTTTCCGCTAATTTTCGAACATATTTTCGCTTCCACGTGGGCTGATACGTTCATATATATCGCGAGATATACATTGTGTTACGAGGGAAAGCACAATGCGGAATGTATCGATGTTTACCGATGTATATGATCCGCATAGACGGATATAGTCGATCAATTATTTTCCATTTCTCCCCTGTGTCCACCCCTCCAGCTATCCCACGTTTGCCTCGATCGGTGTATAAGCGTATGTATACACACAATGCACATTGTTTTTTCTTTTTATGGTTCGTTGCATCCGGTCTCACAAATCCATCGATTGAATCGCTCGTGTCCAAACGTTGAAGCGGGCACAGGAAAATTTTCATCACATGCTATACGTATCGCATTGGCCAAAAAGTTGTTACGTTTTTTTCCTCATAAATGGAAATACGCGTTCATTCGTTGAAAATATTCGTAAAATTAGTAATATTTTCAGATTCCTGGGTTGAATATCGACTCAGCAATCTCAAAGTGTAATCACTGCACTTTCATTTTTAATATTAATATTTTTCCATTATTATTTCTCCCTTTGGGCTAATCATTTTCTCTAACCTTGAATAAGGGATGTTTGTCGGGAAATTTCTTGGAGATGGTAACATCACGAAGTCGTAGAATTTGTGTGAATATAGATATTCGTTCATCATCGTGGAGGAAGAGGAGAAAGGAAAAGAATGAGTCCGACGCGAGAAACTCGGTAGTAATATCGCAGTGTGTCTTTCAAGGGGCAAAGCTACACCCGGTCCGTGCCCTTTGAAGTTTTCAAAACTTTTCCTATGGAAAATTGTCCCTCCCCGTGTAATCATCGTAACGTTCTCGGTTCGACGAAGTCGTACACCATTCTCCGGCATTCTACGTTGTTCACCTTCCTCGCTCGTCGTCCTTCTTTTTTTCATTGTCCTGGCCCTTGGATTCGCCATATTTTTAATTTATACGAGACACACGTAACGACCTTTCCAGCGAGAACTAAGGGCAAATGGTCGATGAAGGAAGATTATTGGCTATTCCACGTTAATAATAATAATTATACAAAAAATGTTCAACCCCGAAAGAAAATCTTGCAACAAAAATGATCGTTTGGGATAAAAACGTTGGAATTAAAGAACAAAAACTCATTTTATTCCCGAATTAAATGGTACGTCGAGTTGTTTTGATTAAAATTAAATTCGTCGCTATTCACGACTATTTCGCGTCGAGAACTCCCAATAGTACACCAAAGTCTTAATAATTCTACCGCAAAGTAGCAGTTACTGGCGATTGGAATAGTGGAAAAGTGTGGAGCGTAATGAAGAAGAACGGAAGAGGTACAGACCAGCGAGCTGTCGCAAATCACGTTGATTGTCGTAATTTTCCGTAGAAGCGAGAGAGCAATTTGTCGAAAAGTATGAAAGCAGAAAGAGGAGAAGTATACAAGCAGAGAGAGGAGAAATATACAAGCAGAGAGAGGAGAATCTCTCGAAGCCGTAAAACAAGACTTTGGCGCAACGATCCAACAGGGGGTAACGATAAAGTTAAATCCGCGATTCGAGCACTGGCAACACGTACCTAATACGGACAATATCCACCCCTCCTCTCTTCTCTAAGTTTCTTCTCACAACCCCTTCGATGTATCGTAACTCTCGACCATACACCCTCGCTGCTTCGTGTGTGACTTCTACCGGCCAAACAGATCTCTTCTTACATCGTTTCATTTCGCACAACCATCAGGCTTCCCAATTCCCTTATTAGCTAGTCCTAAAAACAACGTCGATTTATTACACCAGCTGAATATCCAGAGTAGAATAATCATAAAAATATGGAAAATGTCGAGGGTGACGGTGTAAGAACATTTTCCGGATTATCGAACGACGTTGGTACGGGGAAAATTTATCCGCGCAAGGTTTATGAAGACAGTCGAGAAATTTACGATTAGAAATTTATGTGCAGTAAACAATTTGGATCATGTCGATTTTTTATCACGTGAGAAAAAAGGAGCGTGGCTCGAAACGATTTATGGCTCGTTCGAAAAATTCTTATAATCATCGATCAGGTATTAAACTTGTGTTTTCGTGCGCGATTCACGGATCTGAGTTTTAATAAACTAGTTCAATGAGATTTATAAAAAAATTGAAAATAAAATTATTTTCATTCAGAAAACGAATTTGGAAAAAAAATTAATTAATTTAATTCGATCAATGAAAATTGATGATTGGTGTCTGGATCGATTGCTGGATATTGATAATATTGTAACATTCTCAAACTTTTACGAAACTATCAAAACTAATGCCTGGATACGTCTCGCAGTTCAATGAGATTTATTAAAAAAATAATAAAATTATCGATTTTCGTTTAAAAAAACGAATTTGGAAAAAAAATTAATTAATTTAATTCGATCAACGGAAATTGATGATTGGTGTCTGGATCGATCGGTAGATATTGATAATTGTAACATAACTTAAACCACGGTACGTGCGATAATTAATCTAACTGACCGCCATTACCCCAATCATGTATGTTATCTCGGTAATTCCAAACGCATGGACCACATACCATTCTGGATACGACGAGGCAAGAAAAGTTTCTCCCACACGTTTCCTGTATACGGTATTACCGGCAATGAAAACTCCGTGCGAAACTCTCTTCGTATAACGAGAAACGACTACGACCGATGCTCTACCTTCGACCTTAACGCCCACGAGGGGAAGCGAGCCACTGATGTACCTCCGTTGCAACATACTACGACTCGGCCGGGATGCTTTTCAAGCGCAACAAAACTCTCCCACGCTAGCCCGGAACTTCCCTCGAAAAGGGATGTACCGTTTTCGCTCTACTGGCTCTACTTCCGCGACAGGCGTTCCCTCTTGTCTACGCTATATCGCACCATACGCGAAAATCCCGGAATGATAAATATACGAGCTGAAAAGCTTTTGTCGGGTGGTGGTATTTTTTTTCGTCGCGTATTTCCTTTGTGATTGAAACGCCACGAAGTAACACGATACTCCCACTCTTTCGATGAAGAATTAAAAATTGTGGAAATTGTTCGATGATTTAATTATCATTGCTTTGTAATAAAAATAAATATTTTTGCATTCAAGGAGAATGAGATACACAAGGGGGTTGTCCCAATGGTTTCGCTTACGCGTGCGCGCGCTAGGGGGTTTGAACTAGATATACGTCCGCGAGACACTACGGGGATGAATGCTCGGCATAGAACACCCCGCGATAGGGATGAGAGTAGCTCCGGGTTCTTAAAGAAGCTACAAAAAGCTTTTCCCGGCGCAACGAGAGTCTCCATACACGAACCGTGGAGACGAGAATATCACGTGCGAGGCTAACACGTCTCGGGGGAGTCCCAGGGTTACGAGGTAGTCACGTACGTACGTTACGTATACGTACCACATAGAGGAACGTCTGACCAAAGCAAAGAACGCGAGAGACCAAGAGGCAGTGAGGGTAGGCCAGGTAGTGGTAGGTATTTACGCGTTTCAAGCTCTACCTTAGACAATTCTCTAGGGTTTCTTTCGTCCTCTGTCCTCTGTCTAACGTTGCACTCTTGTACACCGGATGTTTCTCGAATCGGGAAGACCCGGATAAGAAGTTCTCTAGGATAAAAATGATAACGCCATAAACATAATCTTTTTTCTAAATGTATAATCGAGAAATCGAGAAGACGATGGTCAAAAAGTGACTGTGAAGTGTGTGTGGAAAAAAACGTAGTTACTTTTTGGCCAACCTAACTGGATCGTCGGTGAATGTTTTTTTTAGGTGCTAGAGGGTAGTTGTCGATTTTATAAGGAGAATTTGGATTCATAGGACGATGTTGGATAAAAAATTCAACAAAAGAGGGAATTGTTATTTTCGGTCTTGGTGTCTTCGTCTCGGAGAACACGGACACGGAGATTGTGAGATTTTTGGCCAGCGGCCCGGAGATACGAGGGAAAACGGAGCGCAACGAGGATGCACCGGAAAGAGGGTGAACTCACCCTCTTCACGAGGATCGTCCTTCTCGTAAGTACGTAAGTACGACGTTATATATACGGTATATTCCTTTACCGTCTCCAACGTCAGCCTCCGTTACCCCCGTGTCTCGTTTTTTACTACCCTTTGGCGAATTTATAAGCCCATCTGAAGAAAGCGGGAAGAGAAATCCCGCGAGGGATGGAAAAAAAGTCGCTCGATGCACGAGACGTTGTAAAGTAACGTCCGGGGATTGTCCGGTTTTATATGTTGAAGATACAATTGGAATGACAGTAAGTTACCAACTGAGTGCCAAGTTATTAATTAAAAAGAATTTTTATGTTCGAAGGAACGCAAGCTGCTTTAAATTTGACTTTGAAGGTCACTGACAATTATAGATAAAAAATGTGGCGATAGTAATAAAATTATAATCAAATATTTTCCAATGACACGCCGACCAATATCCAATAGGAACATTTTGTTTCACAGAATTTTTGTTACTTTTTTCAATTTATGTGAACGATGGGAAATTCCTGAAAAAAAAGACAATTTTTTAAAATTGATTCATTAAAAAAATTACATTGGCTAAAGGGGAGTCAATGTGCTGCAATTGCGTTTAAAATTCCAGCACCGTCGTCCAAGTCCTTATCGACTTATTAAAAATCAAGAACCTTATCAAGAATTCAATCGCGTCAGCGAATACATTCTACCAATCGATTGCAAGCCAACAATATTCCTGAAATATTTCTTCCCAAACGAATGACTGCGAATTTCCCAAGTGCCACTAGAGTCCTGTCTTATGAGAAGTCACGAGGGCATAGTGCCCACCACTCGTCCTTATCACTAGACGAATCTCGTTTTTTCTCCCTCGCCAAGTTTTCCATTCGTTTCCTTCGATACAATCTTTTCAACCCAACGTTCTTTTCACGCGCGACGAAACACATAAATTTGCCTCTTTTCAAAAAATATAATTCAGCCTTACTCAAGTCCCTTAATTATTGATTAATTAAAAGCTTCTCCGTTTTCCCAAACGTTCAATTAAAACCCTCTTTCGTACAAACTCAACCTTATCGCACTATCTGCTAGCAACTCGTATATTTTTAACGACAAAATATTGAAGGATATCCTCCCGTTCGATTTAACGTTCTATCGGACGATAAATGTGCGCTGTTTACCGCTCTACGAGTGAAAATAAAATGACGGATGATTCAAAATCTAGTATCGTGCCGTGATATCGTACAGTCGTTTACTCTTTTACGGCAATACTCGCGTGTATACACAGTTTCCTATATATTCTCAGTCTCCAAAGGTTCACCTAAGCAGTGAATCTCTTTCTCGCACGGGACGTTAGGATGTCCTCGATCGATTTCACCATTCACCCTGTCGCCAGCCCTCCAGACATCAAAACTACCATCAAACCTATCTCGCTATTCGTCTCGTTCGCTCTCCGTTTCACATCCCTCTCCGGTTTCTGACGCTTCCACCCCTCTTTCTGGGAAGGAAGAATAGAATATCCCAGAAGGGTTTGTTGATGCGCCCGACGTTAAATCGGCTTGTGGACTCTACGAAGTCGCACTTGAAATAGGCACGTTCTACGCACACTAATATTTTAGTATGTGTGTATAAAAAGCAGCTAGAAACACCCTCGTTTATGTCATACATGGACAAGCGTATCGCACCCTTTCACCCCCTGTGAGGTTCACCGGGGGGGGGGGGGTTGTTTATGACAGCTCCGATAATATTCCATCTTGCAAAGGCTTTTGACGCTCGATACGTTATATACAGACACGTTTCTCAAGTACTTCCTGTATACTAACGCACGAATAGCTCGCCTCGCGTACTTTTGCACACATGTGGTCTCGGTGCACGTAAATTTCCATATCACTATGGACATAATGTCCCCGGGCGCGGTAGTGTCGTGTGACATTTATACGTACTCGTGGCTACATGGCTGGAAAATAACTACTCTGCAACGAAATATGCAAATGTCGAAACTGCACCCCTAAGAAAAATAAGAATGAAAATTAAATAGAATTAAATTTGATGATATTAATTAAAATGAATAATATAAAGTCGAAACAAATTAAATTAAAACTAATAATAATAAAATAAATCAAAAATACAATTTTCTATTGAATTAGTATAACGTTTATATAATTTCGAAGGAAGGAATTGTTTTATTTGATGAATTAGATGTGCGACCGTGTCAGAATTAATGGTTAATACGATGCCGGCTATTTCGGTCCAAGATTCCAAATGTAGGA
>JAPYZT010006852.1:0-25247 GCA_030522965.1 Tryphoninae sp. A BG-2022a | reverse complement strand
GAGCGGAAGATATAGCAAGAAACGGAAAGGTAGGTATTTCTCAATATACTTGTATATTTGTACGTTAGGACAACACGTGGCTGTCTTCGAGACCCAGATATGGACAAACATGGGACCCTAAAATTGTCTTGGATAATTTCAACGCCTCAGGAAAAAATGAAGGCTTCTCTATCGCTGACTTGGCTGCTAATCTGGTCACGGTCTTAGCTCTTCTTACTGGACAGCGCATGCAGACCTTATCGCGAATATCGAAATAATATGTGTTATTAAAACTTTCAGAAGACTTGCGACGACAAACTGATTCCTTGTTTAATCGTTAAAAAAGCCATTTCTCGAAGAGTTTCGGCTCAAACATTAGCGAAATGGAGAAAGCATGTTTTAAAAGAGAGCGATGTCAACACGCAGATTTGCTCGGCGCATAGCGCGCAGTATGCATCAACCTCAGCTTCTAAGCGGCATGGTACTCGTATTAGCATTGAGAACATAAGGAAAGTAGAGCGGGCTGGTCAGAAAATTCTTCAACTTTCGCTCGGTTTAACGATTTATCGATCCTCCCAGAAGGCTCGACGTTTGCCAATGCTTTATGTAAAAAATACTAAGTTCTTCTAGTTACCTCTGCTTTAAGTTCGCATTAGTTTAATGGTGTTTAAGTTATCACTAAATAACATTGTAAGTTTGTTTTTGTTCACGGATCAAGGATAGCCACAAGTTGCAGAGTACAACATGGCGATTAGTTGTCGTAATTCTGTGAATATCTATATAATATGTTATATCGGAAGAAGCGCGAAATCCAATTATACGATTAAACGAACTTACGTGTAAGTGAAGTTCGATCGTAATTGCATAGAGCGCCTCTTCCGTAAGACCCAAACCCGCCCTAAATCCGTCTGTTTTAACGGAATCCCTTCTTCATCTCTCTGACAATGAACCCCTTGACGAGAAACCTTTGAACGACAGTCGACTAGGCGTTACCAACGAATTCAGACGACTATAGAAGGAATATCCTTGTAGCCCGATTGAATAATCCAAGTTTTTGCCGCCCGAAACTGCTCATTGACGTCGTCGCGGCGGCCGACGTGTGTGACGTCACTTCAGTGTACAGACGCCCCGTGGGCGGAATCACGGCTACGCCATGAAGTTAAGTGAGTTATACGTGAATATGCTGTGTCAGCTAACACAGTTTTGTAGCGACCGCAGCGCCGCCAGTCATTGGAGTGGTGAACCTCAGCGGGGCAATCCGTTTCTGACCATAATGGAAAGCATGGGCATATTCCTTCTATAGTCGTCTGAAATTGTTGATACTATACGGTGTACATAACCTCCTAATTTACACTTTGATAGTTCATTAAACTACCAGTTTTTAATTCATATTGACACGTAAATAAGCAAATTGGTCTTCGTAATAATGGGTAAGAAAGATAAGAATAAAAAAAAAATCAGTGGTAGCGTCAAAACGGCTATGAAAACGGAAAAAAAATTAAACGCCAAACACAAAAAACAATTGGCTGCTGCCGGTGAGGTAAAATCCATATATTTCATATATCCTGCTTCGATGTTTCCTCTCTTCTAATCCAAGACTCTTTTAACGATGTACTCATCATTTTTAGGATGACCTGGAGCAAGTGATTGCTCAACTTGAGCACGAAGAAAGACGCCGACTCAAGGTGGTCGAAGCAAGGGTCGATCCTCCATCTCGCAGAGTCAACTTTTCGCTCACCACACATCCGTTTAAAGATGAATTGATTATGTTGGGTGGTGAATTTCACGATGGGCGAAAGGTACAAATTTCCCATTGACTTTTTTTCCTGACGCGTGTCTCCGCATCATAGGATTATTGTGTTTGCAGACTGTCGTTTATGGCGATATGTTCTTTTACAATATTATCAAGAATGGACGGTTATCAAAGCACCTGGTGCTCCACCCCCTAGATGCGGCCATCAGACTGTCGCTACTTCCACGAATGGAGGGGAACTGTGGGTTTTTGGCGGCGAATTTTCCAGTCCCTCCGAATCTCAGTTCTACCATTACAGAGACTTATGGCGATATTACATAGGAGAGAAAAAATGGCAGAAAATAACGTAAGTTTTCTTAAGTTAGCATTCGCTTCTTTTCAGTGCTATCGCTATTTCTTTTTACTATACCATGCGGTTTACCTTTACCGTCTTTGGATCTTAGGCTTTATCTATTGGTTTACGTCCCATTCTCCTACCTCTCTTTGGTCCCCTCGCGTCCTAAATATTAATCACATTTTACAGGGCATCCGGCGGTCCCTCTGCGAGAAGCGGTCACAGAATGGTCTATACAAAGAAACGGCTCATAATCTTTGGTGGCTTCCGTGATAATCTGAGGGATTACAAATATTTTAACGATGTTCATATATTCGACCTGTCCAATTACCAGTGGAGCCAGCTTGAGATTTATGGAAACGCTCCAGCACCTCGATCCGGATGCATACTCCTCCCGTCGGTGTCAAATAAGATTCTTGTTTATGGTGGCTACAGTAAAAAGCGGGTAAAAAAAGACGTCGACAAAGGAATGGTCCATACAGACATGTTCGTATTCAGCCCAGATAGTAAGTGGACAGACTTTTGTACATACGCTTCGATTCAAATGTAAACCTCGGATTCACTTGTCAAATTCCAATGTTCGTTCGTCGGTTCATACGCAGAAAACGATGAAACTGGTCTCAAGTGGAAATGGACGCAGGTAAAGCAGTCCGGGGCGACGTTTTCTCCACGTTGCAGCGCATCGGCTATTCTCGTTCAACCGGGTATCGCCTTCCTCTTCGGTGGTGTACATGACGACGTTGAGGATGAGGAAGAACTCTATGGAACCTTCTTTAACGAGTTGATAGCTCTAGATGTGGAAAAATATCAATGGCGTATTCTTACTGTGGGTGCAAAGAATCAATCCGATACCGTCCGGCGCCGACGGCGAAAACTCAAAAATGAAGATGGGGACGTGAATAACCACCCCGATAACGAGGACGACAACAACGACAACGACGAGGATGACGACGACGACGACGGCGACGAAGATAACGGCGATGGCGATGGCGATGGTGATCCCAAAATCTCACCACCTTCGGCTCCCACTGATCTGCTCACCGTCGACGATGGAGTTTTCACTGTAAAATATTTCTTTCCATCTCCCATCTTTTATTCTCTTTAATTGCCGTTTTATCAATTCCCTTTCAACTACTTACCCATATTTTTTATGCCAAGATGACTATTGGCCCGGCTCCTGTGCGACCCGTCCGAGTCAACGCATTAGAAGCATCGGCACGTACCAATAACTTCGTACCGTCTCCGCGTATAAATCCAGGACTTGCTGTGAACAACGGAATACTTTACTTGTACGGAGGGATGTTCGAAGATGGTGACCGGCAATATACCCTCAACGATTTATATTCTCTAGGTACTCCTCTAATCTACGTTTACGTAATTTGACGATCGTTATTATATATTAAACCGTGAGTTTATTTCCCAACGTAATACAAAAAATGTTTCAGATACGAGGAAGCTCGACGAATGGAAAACTATAATGAAAGATGATCTCAGCTCTCAAATGTGGTTCGACTCTGACAGTTCTGGCTCCGAAGATGACTCTCCGGAGTCTGACGGTTCCAGCGACGACGATGACGAAAACGTGCTTTCGGGCGAGTAATTTTCGATCGACGACGAACGTCCTACCATACGTCTGTAAACTGCTCATGCTCCTCGACGACGGAAGCAATCGTGTGCAATTCAACTTGGTCCATTTTACGAGAAGAGCCTATGGCACCAATTACATCGAGACGATCCGTGTAATGGTCCGTCAAATGCAAAAGGACAGAGAAGGGAGATATGTATCAGTTTCTAAATATAAAGCCCTTTATTAGACACATCGTTTTGTTATACTCTGATTACGTCAATTGTGATAGGTAGATAGATAGATAGATAGATATATTCGTTAGTTCTAAAATCTAAATATAAATAAGAAAATCGGTGATACGCGAAATAAAGTTAAATAAGAAAATACTTATAACATGAAGCTTAGAACACAAATTTGACTTTTGCGGTATACCTCTAAAGAATATAATTGTAGATACGAGTACGATTTAGTACGGAGGCACGAATGTCTGTGCGAAACAAATGTATCGGGTATGTCGGCCGGCCGGCCGGCCGGAGTAAGGGGCTGGGGATAGCGGGCACATAATGCTTCCAGATACGAGCCAGGATGAGACACATAGACGCCGCGAGCGACACTGAAAAAGAAAAACATTTCGATCTGCACAAAAACCGCAAAGAAAATTGGTCGATCTATTTTTATCTATTCTACTGGAAAATTACAAATAATTATTGCCACATGGTCCTAAATTTTCAAGAAATTATTCTACCGTCGAGAGACCCGAACCCGAACCCGAACTTTTCCACGTGTAAAACGGGTATATTTTGTCGCGGTTGGTCCGACAGTTGCCAATCAGGACCGATACACGAGTCTTCCGTGTACCTTTAATTTCATGAAGATCGATCGCGCAGAAGCAAGCGTCCCGCTTGATAATGCGAGTGTCTCGACTTGGCGTTGGAAATTTTCATTTTTTTTTCTCATCGCTATGTTTTATATTTTTGTCTTCTTAGTGATCGAAACGAGCGGGGTCGTTGAACTGATTGGTCGCAAGAACATAAATGGATTAGAAAAAAATAACGAAATACGAAAGAAGAAATGTCGCGGGCGGCCCATGTAAAACAACGTCCCCGCGACCTTGGCATTGCGACGCGCGTACCTCGTACCACGGCACCGAGCCTACTTCTTTGTGGCGATATCGCCGAATGGGAAACAAAAGTGGTACGTGGGCGATGAATCGAATTTTTTCAACTGATTTTCATGAAATTTGGGCGCCGGCTAGGGACAAAAATAAGAAGAATAAAATGGCCAGAAAAGGCTAGGCGAGAGAAACGTCGGCAAATCTCGGAAGAGAAATTCCAGAAAGTGGAAAAATAACGAAAGTGCGTTAAGTTGAAAAAATGGAGGGGATTGAAGAAAACCGGAAAAGCTGACGAACGATACGTGAAAAAAGATACGCAGAGAACAATGGATATTTAACACGAGACAGGCAAGCGAGGCACATTTGTTTTCAGACGCTAACGAGAACGTCGAGGCGAATTAGACAAAAGATTCTTGAGTGAAAATCAACTCGCGAATGTTTGTCGATCGATTAATCGTTATTACGCGCGTTATACTAGACCGAGGAATATCGTGAGCGCGAGGCTCATGAATCGTTCGACATTTTTGTGAGGCAAACCCAAACGATATCGAGAAAGAGCGAAATAAACAGCGGTAGGTAGAGGGCCAAGTGTTTAGGCGATGTTCTTTTTTTGTAATATTCTCGCGAGTGTCATTTTCAAAGATTCGCGAGACAACACAGACAATCTTATTTTATTGCACGGACGTTTTGTTTTTGTTTTTGTAAATAAAAGTCTCGAATGTCGCGACGTAAGTGAGCCTTAAATGATTTTCCCGTACATGTAAATATCATTTAACGGATTAAAAGAAATTTGAATCGAGCTAAACGATCGATAAACGACATTTGATATGTGTTCTGACGTATGTGTAGCCGATAGTATCGATATATGCGTAAAACTCACTAGCGGCAGCGTAATTAAGCTGCCTACGTAAGACGCGGTGGTGAGAGTTAGTGGCGTACCAGCGACAGCCAAGCACGTAAGCGCTGCTAGTTGCAAACCGTACAATAAATATTCATATTTCATATTTTAATCCGGCCAATTTTCATTTAATAGCCATCCCCCCGTCTAGATATTAAAACTATATTGTTTTAAAATCGAACATGTGTGAATATAAATTTTACTTTACAAATAATATACTGCTTGCGTTCATACAACTTCGGATCAAAAAAAAAAAAAAAAAAAAAAAAAAATATCCGCGCTACGCTATATAGATAAAGTTTCATGAATATGAAGAATAATAGAATATTGACGGTTTAAAAAAATGTTAATTGAGGATAGAAGGGCGAGGGGCGCGAGTATGAAATTGGCGCGTAACGGCATAGCATCCGACGAAAGACTGCTAGAAGATAGCTATAGTTGCCGTAACGCAAACTCTACTTACAAGAGATATTTGATTTTTGCGTCGGAAGCTATGCTTCGTTCCACCTGGTACATAATCGCCTCCTTCGCGCTGGACCGAAAGGATCGAAAGAATAGAAAAGAAAAGAAATTTTCGATCGGAACTAACTTCGTACTGTGTGAGGCTAGGCGCGCAGTTCGGTGACATTCGAGAAAATAGAGTTTCATCGGAAGTGCCTAAGGTGTCTGCTCGAACGAGTATAACTTGGAAAAAGAACGATAATAAGCTGGTGTTTCCCTCGGAAAATATTAACGATGGAGGAACCGACGATTCGACCGACTGTTTCTCAGGTGCGCCTTATCGTGAAAAACGATCGAGAACGAGAAACGTTGGCCGCTAATCCACGAGAGATCGAACCAACGACTTCGACCAAGAGAGCCGTCACAGCGAGCCAATGTGCCACAGTGGCAGTACTATGCTTCGTAAATCTCATCAATTACATGGACCGTACAACAGTGGCTGGTAAATAAATACTCATTTGACAGTTTTTCTTGGAGACGAACGGAGGACTTTTATGTATCGGCGATTTAACAAAATTTCTTTACAAACAAATAAGAACATCATCTTTTTAACAGGCATTCTCGGAGATATAATGATGGACTTTGACATAAAAAATGACAGTGCCGGTCTTCTCCAAACGGTTTTCATAGTCAGCTACATGATATTTGCTCCTTTATTCGGATATCTCGGCGATCGTTACGATAGAAAGATAATAATGATCTCCGGAATATTTCTCTGGTGTGTAAATACGTTCGTAGGCTCTTTCATGAAGGTAAAACTAATCCAACGATCGAATGGAAAAGGAGGGTGGCGGCTATTAACATATATATATATATATCTCATTCAGAGTTTCCACTGGTTCCTGATATTTCGAGCTCTTGTCGGAGTCGGCGAGGCGAGTTATTCGACGATCGCGCCTACGATAATAAGCGATGTGTTCGTCAAAGATAGAAGATCGAAGATGCTCGCACTGTTTTACTTTGCGATACCGGTAGGGAGGTTCGTGTTTCCCGTCGTGTCTTGGCTAAAAATTCAAACGTCTCGAACGTAACTTGCAATGGATTTTCAGCGGGCTTGGATATATAACGGCTGGTCAAACTGCTCGATTAACAGGAAACTGGCGTTTCGGACTGAGGATAACGCCGGCACTCGGGATTCTCGCGATTATTCTAGTTCTGTTTGTCGTACGAGATCCTATTAGAGGGGCGAGAGAAGGGGCCGACTCTCGCACGACAAATACAACATGGCTCAGCGATATAAGGGCTCTAATAAAAAAGTATACGCATTCGCTATTCCCGCTCCCAACAATTTTATCTTTTATCTCGTTCCGACCTTTAATTAACTTACAGTCCAAGCTTTATGCTCTGTACGATCGGATTCACATGCGTGGCCTTTGTCGCTGGTGGCCTGTCCTGGTGGGCTCCCAAATTCATTCAACTGGGATTGCAAATTCGGTCCAATGACCTCGAGGCCGTCGATGTAGACGAGTACGAGAGAATACGCATTTAAAACGATAGCGATAGGGATAATGTAGAGAGGGAGGAATTAATTGCATTTTTACATACGTTGCAGCGTTTCGTTCAAATTTGGGATCATAGCGATAGCCGCGGGCTTGATCGGCGTACCTCTTGGCTCGGTAATGGCGCAAAAGCTTCGCGCCCGTTGCAACAACGCCGATCCGTTGGTATGCGCGGTCGGTCTTTTGATCAGCGCTCCGTTCATATTGCTCGCCATTATTGCCGCCAAACTTGATACAATTGCCTGCTATGTACTCGTCTTCTTCGGACAATTGGGCCTCAACCTAAATTGGGCGATCGTCGGGGACATGTTGCTGGTGAGACTCGGCTCGAATCGTATCGTTTTTTCGTTCCCCGTGCTGAAAATTAATCCTCGATAATTTACTCTGCCTCGTAGTACGTGGTTATTCCGACGAGAAGATCGACCGCCGAAGCCTTTCAAATATTGATCGCTCACGCACTTGGCGATGCCTGTAGTCCGTATCTCATAGGCGTGGTTCGTATAAAATTTACACCACCCAATCCTCACCGACATTCGCTAACCTCCATTTTTGCCATCAGGTATCCAAAAGTCTCGAGCCTCTTTTGAGGAATTCGTCATCGTCGATCGCCGCTGCCGCTCTCGATGTCCACGACGTTATGCTCGCTCGAGATCTCTCGATCGAGTTTCGATCCTTGCAGTACGCTCTATTTATTCCGACATTTCTGCAAGTTCTTGCAAGTATTTTTTTCTTTCTGACGGCTATTTACATACAAAAGGACAGAGCGATAGTCGACCTCGCCATAGCGGGTAAGTTCTACCTTAATCTCCACGTTTTTTTTCTCTTCTTTTTACCATTTCTCTTTCCTACGCCACAACTTTTCTCCGTCTTGTCTGTTTCGCGACGTAAGGACATGGTATCGTTCCTCCAATGGAAAATCGTTCAAATATTTTGTCAAACTGTTTGGTCGTACGTGAGGGCCGGGAGTGAAACGCGTTCGTTTTTTTCTCTCCAACGCCAACAAACTTTTTATACCGAAACGTTTGTTGATTCGTTTGGGTGTATTAGCTCGTTACTACGCGTACACATTTATCTTTATTTTACGAATATCTTTTTTCCGAACTATTATCTAGAAACTAAGAACAATGGACAAGGAGAATCAACGAGATTATAGATGACCGATGAGTCTCGTGGCGATGGGTGCTCCGTCCTTCGGTACGTTTCGTTTACATTCATTTATTTTCATGATTCCACCCCCCGCCCCCCCCCCGCCATCACGCTTTGTACATACACGATACACACTCCGCCATGTAATAATATTCCTCTCGTATTCGTATTTATCGCTTTATGGTTACCCTTACTGTTTAATTAAAACAAGGACATACCTTACTATTGCAACAACAACAACAAAAAACATTATCAGAGAATTTTGTGACAAACGTGAATTTGACGTTTTCTAAGTCGTCCGAGTACCAACTTATTTTCATCTTTTTTGGGCGTAAAAAAATTCCTCGCAATGTGCTCCCTACTGCCCCAACTTTTTATTTGCATTTTATGCCAGTAACGCCCCCAGTTTTCAAAACCTGAAACTAGAAAACGCTGAGATTTTCGCCAAATTCTCGTGGTAAATGTTCTTTTCACTTTTCCACTATTACCGCATATAAAAAAAATTCTTACGTCTTTATACTTATTTCTCACAAAAATTCATTTTATCGCATCGAATGCTCGAGACAGCTAGACCGCGTTGAGAAACATTACCCGCGGGTGAGCTCCAAGTAAGGTAACGTCACGTGATCCGCTCTACCCCACTCGATCGTCGTCTTTTCTCAACACATTCGGTAACCGTTTTGCGCAATATCCAACAAAAAGCGTTGCAATCTATAAAAAGGGACAGTTTATAAAAGCCTATAAAAGTTTGTCGGAAAGGATGAATATAAATCGACGAGCGATTGGCTTGTTTTCAAATCTGGCCGGCTCGTCCTTTATTTCATATTAGAATAAAATTCTTGCCAATTCTTTATTATTCTAATAGAGATTAGCAGAATTCTAGTAGATCATTCGCAGAATTTATGGAGAATATCTCTATCAATTGTCGGTTTTTGTCGGACCAAAATAAAGTTTTGTCGGTTAGTATGTCTATAAGAAAATACAAAAATAAAAATGAGCGTCGAGACAGCCGACCTGACAAGTATGTTGTCAAAGTCGCGCTCAATCGCACGTTCCAATGCTGCCAATGCCGAAACCATGCTGCAATTATGATTTTTAATTCCGACAAAGGATTGCGAATCGATTGAGCGCGACTTTGACAACATACGTGTCAGGTCGGCTATCTTGACGCTCATTTTTATTTTTTGTATTTCCCTATAAAAATACTAACCGACAGAACTTTATTTTGGACCGATAAAAACCGACAATCGATTGACATATAAAAAGAGTTAAAAATTCCATTTTGGTCGGCTAACTTGATGGAGGTTACAAGAAGCGATAAACTTGATCGTTTCCTAGTTTATGCTCAGCGTTGCCTAGTTTCATATTTCAAACCTGGCGGCGCTACTGTCGTTTTCTCGGGCCTAAAACATCGGAAATTTAATTATAATTTATAATTAAACAACGCGTTTGTAATAAGATGCAAATAAAAAGATGGGAGCCGCGATGATGAAATTTTGAAGAATTTTTTCAGATATAATTCATTAAGATTGCTTGTAGTTGGGCGCTGAGGTAACCTATCTACTCTGGACTACCGCCGCGAGACGGAACACAGTGAAATTTTTAGACAAATATAATATGACTCGTCCGACTCATCTGCCTTGACAGCTCCATCGGCTGTGTAAATCCGCAGATCTTAGTGCACATATTTGCTTGGTGTTTATATCGTTTCTACTTATATTTGAATGAATGAATAAAATATCGTAAACCGAAATGGATCCCGATTTTGAACAACTCTCCAATGACGTCGACCTCGTCTCGAGGATTAAGCTATTTCGGAATGCGACCAACGATATCGAGCACACGCTCAAGCTAGTGGATAACCAAGAACTTTACGAGACTTTGACCAATGCTGACAAAATTAAATACAACTTATTGATGTCTTTCTCTATGAATACCCTCTTTTGGATGTATTTACGCGCCGAAGGTAAAAATACGATAGACCTTTTTGTTTTTCTTTAAACGAATAACGTAGAAAAACTATACGTATAAGAGACACATTGACGAAAAGGTAACGGCTCACCGTAATCTGGATTTTAATTCCAGGCATAGACCCATCGACCCATGGAATTAAGACGGAAAATCATCGCTTGAAGCAATCAATAACAAGGGCCCAACGGATTAAAGATAGGAAAACAATTATGCCACGACTGAACAAAAACGTTGCTCGGAGGTTCATAAAAAGTGGATTGTGGACTCCAGGAAATAATGAAAAGGTTGGAGAAGGCGAGCCCGAACGAGACACTGCCGCCACAAATGGCGAAACGGATTAGGTCGGTGCTGGTAATGGAAGTCAATAGACACCGAATGTACGGAGAATAAGTTTTTAATATAAAAAATAAAACACTTTTCATCGCGAGTCGTCGGTTTTCGCTTCTTGGTGAATGAATTACCGACTCTCAAGAACCAAAAGCCAAACTGGATTTTTATTCGAGAGTGTGCTTTATCGAGTCATCGAGCCAACGACTTTGGTGCTTATAGAATAAGATATTTCTAGTAGGTATAAGTACAATGTCTATACGAAGTGATAAATGTAGAAATGGAAAGTAAAGTTTTGTGAACGAATCAATCGGCTCTCTTATTTTCAAGGTTTTCCGTGCTGTCTTTATCTCCGAGGTCGACACTGTCGATGGTATCGTCGTCATCGCTGATGATAATGCGACGTCTCTTGAAGGTAGTAACGTTGGACGAATCCGAATCTTCGGAATGAACTCGTTTTGCCTCATCGTCATTCGGGATAGGACTATGTTGTCGAGCGACTAACGTATTTTCGATGAGGGAGCAGCGTTTACGAATCGTGTCGGCGAGCATGGAAGTTGGAACGCGCCAAAATCTTTCCTGTTCGTTGGCGGGTGGCACGATCCCGATCGCTCGTATAAATCGTTGAAAACTTGGTGAATCCATTGCCGCTGATGAACCTTCCGAGATAGGCACCAACGGTATATCCTCGGATCTCTCTTCGCTATTATCTTGGATTATCTCTTGAAGCGATTCTTGCAACCATTCCAGTCCTTCTCTCATGTCTGTTGAAGATAAGTTGTGGTAATGAGAATTGGACAAATACTTGGATATCCCTTTTATTTTTACACTTACGTCTACCAATAACGTCCTCCAAAAGTCCCGACAACTGTTGATCGGTATAGATTATCGTCGGTAATGATCGTGCCGCACCCCTTGGTCGTTTCTTAGCGATTCGATTCGGCTGCATCTCGTCAGTGTCTGTATCTTGGCTGCTGCTGCCACTGCCACTGTTATCGCGATCACTATTGCCATCGTCGTTGCGACTTTCTTGGCTCGTGGATTTAGTTTGCCAGGACGATTTAGCTAAATCTAACGATAATTATGAAAGAGCATGACGCGACGCATGCGTGTGAATATTACGTACCGTGGTCCCGATTTTTCACCCGCTTTTTCCTCAATTCTTTAGGATTTTTCGCCAAATTCATATCCAATAGTTTCTCTTTTATTGCCTTCTTCGATCTCTTGATCGTAAGTGCATCATGAATAGCGCCGATCGGATCTGCCAGAGACGTATATTTAGTGTTGTATAACAATTTTAAACAATGCGAGACATTTGAAATATCCATTTTTGTTTCTAGACCATTGTTCTCACCTTGATCCTCCTTAACTCTCTGCCAAATAGCGCTCAGCTCATTTATTTCATCCTCCGACCACTCTTTCGGAAGTCGCTTTTGCACCTCGTTTTTGGTAGCTTTTGAATTAACGACGAGACACATTTCCTTCAGTTTCTTTATGATGCCCCGTCGCGTTCTATCGTCGCTGATGATGTTATCCAGTATCCAATCGACCAAATCTGTAATGATATTGATATGTCGGAAAGAAAGAGAGAGAGAGAGAGAGAGAGAGAGAGAGAGAGAGAGAGAGAGAGAGAGAGAGAGAGAGAGAGAGAGAGAGAGAGAGAGAGAGAGAGAGAGAGAGAGAGAGAGAGAGAGAGAGGCAATAGGAGACGAGCGGTCGGGCTCGAGCGCAACGCGAGCAAGCAATAGGTAAGTAAAATCCGAACCCTGGGAAGGTTTCGTCGTCTGATGTTCCATGAACAAGGTGCGCAACTCGTCCTCCTCGGCTTCGGTCCAAGAATTGCCACGGGATACTTTGTCCCCCGTTGACGTAGCGTCGTAACCCTCGACCATTTCGGTCGCTTCCGACGGTCCCTTCCAGAACAAAAGTTCCATATATGCCTTTGGATTGTTAACGGTTACTTGGGCGAATCCACGTATCACGAAAATGGCAAACTTTTTTAATTCCTGAAAGAATTCGCACACGAGGCAACAATAGAATAACGCGTACATGAATTTGTTAATGCAAACGGTAGGATCGTAAGTATAAATAAATAATGACCTGGTGCCGAGATGATTTGGAATGAAGAATCTTCTGGAATGTTCGAAACAAGGATGCTTGAAACATCATTCCAGGCATTTGACACTCGACCGCGATACGATGCAACATTTTCACTACGTAATGATTGACTTGAGTGGAATTTTCCTCGAAACGTCTTAGAAGCATCCCCATAGCTTTGACCATTTTGACATTAGCGAATCTATCGATCGGCGAAAAGTTTCGTTCATGCGGAGATATCAAAAAGTATATTTCCGATATTATTGGCCCGTAAATATAATACGTTACCTTCTTAGAAACGCGTCGAACTTGAAATTAATTTCCTCCATAGCTCCATAGCCAGCTTCGTTCTCCTCGTCGTTCTCCTCGTCGTCGTCGTCGTCGTCGTCGTCGTCGTCGTCGTCGTCGTCCTCGTCGCCGTCGTTGTCGTCTTCCTTAGCGTCGTTGGTTTCATCGGCGAGTCCGTTTTTCCGCCGATCATATTCGTCGTCGGAGACGTCTGTCGAAATATTAAGCAACACGATGAATCGGTGTGTTTGATCGGTGGTTTGAACGTGATACGCGGGAAAAGGGCAGAAAAGAGGGGCGGGAGGGTGCGCGCGCGAGGGGTTGCGGCGCCGCCGCGACCCTGCTTGCAGCCGCCTTCGCTTTCTCCACCCCGCTGTTCCTCCCTCCTTGTACGTAAAAGGATACGGTGGGCTGGTATATGGGTCGATTAACAACGAATGGCGGGGGCGCGGTGATGGTCCGGAGATTCGGTATTAAAAGGCTTTATTTTGCTTTGCATCGATAAGTACGTGCCGTGGCGTGTATATCGAAAAATAGTGCGATGATAATATAGAGTATAGGTGTATATATATTTAAAAGTATGCATATAGCGAGAGAGAGCGAGGCAGACGGAAACGAAGAAGACACATACGTAGAAAGATAGAGAGTGGATATAGTGGTGGAAAAGAAAAGCCGTCACGGCCAACATGCACCGTAAAAATGGATTTGGGGAATTGATTGGTTCGTGGGGAATGGTGGTAACGTCGAGGAAAAGCAACATGGCGAAAATGCTGCCGAAAGCGATATGTGAATAGCGTATGTCAGCGGAGTGTCATGTGGCGGAGTAGAGTGACTCTTTTGACGGTTCTACTCGCCGCAGTTATGCAGGCGAGGAGGAGCACCGGCGTAATCTCGAGTACGTGCCCGGAAATGTGCCAGTGTACCAGAATAATAGTAGATAAAGAAGGTTGGACGATTAATCGGGAGGATGTCTCGATTGCTCCTGTTGATAATAGTAATAGCAATAGAACGAAAAAATCAATGAGAGGCGAGATTGGGTGCATGGGTACGATACCGAGGATCGAATCTCTTGCCGAGGATACCGAACGTCTCGTAATTGGAGATAGTAAACCGTACGAGATACGAAAGATGTTACTCGATCTAGAGAATAGAGACGCGCGGCATATACCTCTCCTCTCGGAATTGAGGATAATCAATTGTTCATTGACTCGTATGAATGTTACATTGAACAGACTGTTGAGGAACGTTGTTGCGTCCGGGAGTCTGAATCTTTCGAGAAACGATATGAGGGACACGCGCCAATTGACGATTCGAGAAGGCGATCGTTTGGGCGAGCTTGACCTGTCCGAGAATCGCTTGAGGCGAATAAGATGCAGAGCATTTGCGAATTATGGTCGATTGGTGAAATTGAGCCTGCGAAGAAATGAAATAAAAGTGGTGGAGAAGGAAGGATTCGCGGGCCTGGGACATCTCGAAATGCTCGATCTCTCGGACAATCGTCTCGGTACGTTCGGCCAAGATATCTTCGTACCTCTGTGCTATTTGCAAATATTGAATCTCAGTGGTAACAGACTGATGGGTGTTTTGGGAGGGGATCGTCAATGGTTCGATAATCTCGTGCGTTTGAGACAACTGGACGTATCGCGTAATAAGCTTTCTCGAAACGACGAGGAGGAGGACGAGGAGGAGGTGGACGAGGAGGAGGTGGACGAGGAGGAGGTGGACGAGGAGGAGGACGAGGCCGACCAAGAAGCAATCGAGAATACAAATAATAGAACCAATAGGATCAACGTTTCGATGGACGTAGAGCTGTCACTCGTGCTTGGAAGCATAAGAAGATTGGAAATGGTGGATGCGTCGAGTATCGGTCTTAAACGCGTACCGTCGTCCCTAACGAGATCCGTAAGGTGTCTGGATTTGGGCGGCAATCGATTGGTTACGATTAACAGCGGAGACTTGGACAGTTATCCCCTGTTGCGAATCCTCGATCTCTCGGACAATGTTCTTTCGATCGTCGAGGAAGATGCTCTTGGAAGGCTCGAGATTCTCGAGAGCCTCGATCTCTCCGTAAATCGTCTCGGAGAATTACCCCAGAGGCTTCCGAGTAGCCTTCTTCGCCTCGACGTAAGTCACAATCGAATTACGAAAGTTGCCGTCAAGGATCTCCAAGGACTTGGAAAACTCGAGAGTCTCGTTCTGGCCAATAATGCAATAAGCGAGATCGAGGATGGCTCGATGGGACAATTGTTGCTCCTTCGTCGACTCGATATATCCGATAATCCGATAAAGCAATTACCAGCAAACACGTTCGCCGGACCGACCGGTTTGACAACTTTGCGTATGTCAGGATTATCGTTTCTTCGCTCGGAAAATGAAAAATACGCCGCGGACATGGCATTTCCGGTACCGGCACCGGAAAGAATTGTCTCTCTCGACCTTTCGAGAAGTCCCGTACTCGCTGCTCAACTACTCGCTGACGAAGCTGCTCTTTCCGCGTGCCGCAGCCTCAAGCAATTAAATATCGCTCGAACCAATCTGACGGGTTTGAGGTCCGATTTACCCTATTTGCTTCCGCAGTTGCACATTCTTGGACTTTCCAACAATCAATGGAACTGTACAAGGGCCAATCGCGATATTCTCTGGCTCTCAAAATGGATCAGGCAACACGAGGAGATACCTCCTCGCGCCATATGCCCTTTCGACGATACCATTTTGCTGGCTGATTTATCCACGACCCCACCTGCCGAGGATATCACCGTCGTCGCAACCACCACCACCACCACCACCACCACCACCACCACCACCACCACCACCAACATCGTCAACGAGATTTTCGACACAAATAAAAACAACGGAGCAACCAGATCTACGGTAGAAAACAACGTGGCCGAAGAATTGAGCAGATCGGAAGTAGCAATGAAATTTGAGACACATCCGGGAATGCTGATATTGGCGAGTGCGGCTTTTGGTGTACTGGCCGTTGCTCTCATTGGTCTTGTAATTTCGCGCAGACGTTCCGCCGCCACGAGAGACGGTAATACAGGAGAAACTATCGCCACTCCTATTTTACCGATCCTCGACGAACCTCTTATCCACCATCACCGTCAACCTATTGTCACTGATCTTTGGTGAGCTCAAATTAATCGACTCTTCCTGCCTTGAGCCACGTCGCAACAAGGAACGAAAATAATAATAGTAATAATGGTATTAATATTATTAATTATAGTAATATAAGAATAAGAATAAGAATAACAAACGATACGAGATGACGATCGAACGACACACCGTGACAATAATGCAGGCAGCAAGACCCGGACGAAGAATCAAGTTGCCAAACGACCCGTGTGCGCACACCAGTTAGTACACACGCACACACACACATACACACACACACGCACACACACACACCCATACACACAGGCGCACACCAGACTTTCATCAAATCCGACGTTGGAAGTGATTTCGAATATTAGTACAGCACGAAGAGACAGACAGAGGAATAGGATGATGATGATGATGATGATGATGATGATGATGATGATGATGATGATAATATTAACAATAACAATAAAGAGACTAGATATTATCTTTCGTAAATTAACCAGTGTCAAACAGCCGTTGTATTAATAAACCGTTGTACAAAGATATAGAGTTTGTGATATACTCACCGAGTTGAGCAAAGAATATTTCCCTGAGAGCAAGAAATTCTTCTTCCACAGGAATATCGGGCTTGCCGAAGCAGTCGTTCTCCGGCCATACTTCTCTGAAAAGTAATATTATTTGGCGTGTGTGTGAATTTTTTAACTTAATTTTGAATAAAAATTGTATAAATTATGGATAATTGTTACCTGGCCGAACGCAACAGCCCGATCGCTGTTTCAAAATTCTTTTTGCGCAATGATTTTTGAATGTTCCTCATAGCGATACTTTTCTGATGATTTATTGGAGTTTGGAGAGTGGCGTCGAATGGTACAACCTCCTTTATCGTTCCCTCTCTCATAACAGCTGATATTTCCGGTGCTGCTTCGTCCCACATCTCTTGTAACGATCGTGACGACATCGACGACCCGGCTGTTTCTTTTTCTCCATCTTTGATGGCTTTTGTCCGAACGTTGCTCGATTTTTTCTTCTTCCCTATCCTTTTTTTCTTTTTCTTGGAAACGATAAGCGTCCGGGACTGACCGCAAAACTGACGTAGGATCTTGAGGAAAACGTGGGCGGTCGTAACGAGATCGATCAAATACGCACCTGACATTTTCACATCGTCGTAATGAAGCAACTGAGACAATATGGTTTCTCGATACTCGGGAACATAGAATACGTTGCTCTTTATAACTCTGCTCGACTCTTTAACGGCCTCGTCGCTCGTGCTGTCCATCGCCATAAGGGTATACAATAATTCCAAGTAGGCTTTTACCGCGAGATGAAGCCGTTTAAACCAGAATTGACTCTTTTTCTTATCCGTCTTTATCATCCCGTCGTAATGTTCAAGCTGCGTCTGCACAAGATGAAACGTTTCCGTGGAAATGGTCTCGCTGTTGATGAAAACGTAGGGGATTATTGATTATGGGCCACTGGGAGGGATCGTGTAACAATATTCAACGACGATATTCGATTAGAGTTGGTACCTGACGTATTTAACCTGGAACTTGTAACGACGATTAAATTCCATGAAGAAACGCAGAGTCCAGAGATAATGGGACGCATCGGGAGCTATTCGATCATTACCACCACCGTTTATACAGCTTCTCGCGTATCTCATTACCGGATTATAAGCACCGTTCAAAAATTCAACGGAAAATTCTTTGAGAAATAGACGCACGCTCAACGCCGATGTTCTTACGTCGTCCGTGTCGGGCATTTGTACCATCCTTTTCGTTCGTTTCATCTTCGTCTAACGGACGTGCGAAAAAAATGAGCAACGGTGGATTTTGGTTAAACGTTATCGAAGCGCGCTCTAATATTACCTTGTCCCTCCCGAATTCCACTGCCTCGATCTTTCGGTACGGTTTGTGACATATCAGCTGGTTATCACCAATGGCTTTCATATTTTGAACGACGAATGTTCCGCCGAATTTCGAGTGTCTGTGAAACAATCGGTTCGATCGTCGATCTTTAGACTCGTATCGCGTTACGCCTCGACGTACGTATCTTTCGTCGTATTTACCTCGAGCCGGCGTACTTTTTCATCCTCTCCATTCTTTCGTGAACCTCTTTATCTCGAATCGCGAGGAGCTTCGCGGCGTCTTTCTCTTTTTCGATGGTGCTTCGTTCCAATCCGACGCTCGCCAATTTAGTCGGACACTGTTCTCGCAACATGAGGGCTACGATCTGTCGTTGATTAATCGTTGGGTCATTCTATCGACCAGTAAAGTTACAGCAAAAGAATAAACGAGAAAAGTAAATGGAACCTCGAGAACTTGAATGTGATACTGTTGTTCAGCGACGTTACTGGCGATGAATAAAAGCATATCGACGAGACCCGATGTATTCAGGGCAAAGAGTACCTCGTCGTGAATCGTCGCATCGTTTTCGGTCCGTTTTTCATTGTCATTTGGTGGCACTTGCAGTACGTTCCTTATCAGCGTTAAAATTCTTTCGATTATCAATTCGTTGTCCTCGCCTCTCTCCGCCGGATCCTTCAAAAAAGTTTAAACAAAGGTATAAGAAGAATCGACGACGAGGTTCGGTGACTCGTATTTAGTCGCTCCGCAACGTCCAATATATCGCTTTACCATGTTCATTATATTTTTCAATCTTTTTCCAACGACGGACCATACCCTTTCGTCGGCCAGAACAACTTTGTACGCTTGCAAATACAGGACCAATTGCTCGTACATATTACGCGCCGTCTTTTCCGATGGCAGTTGTTCGTTGTAAACCATCAAAGCGGGACTCGTCAGATTGATGAGCAGCCTATTTCATGTCGACAGGCGCATTGATACCATTTTCGAACCTGAACCAAGAGAGGAAGAAAGAGACGTAGAATACTTACCGCAACAGAACATCCCATAACTCGGTTTTATCCGAGTGGTGAACAAATATTTTTAAGAGATCCGTTTCGAGTAATTTGGCGTGACCGAGATATCGACGAACCGTATGATCATCGTCGTCGCGTTTCAAAAACTTGATCAGGTCCTTGATTACGTCTGCATAAATAATGAAAGAAGAAAAGACAATAATTGTGAAACAACGTCGGAATAAAGAAGCTGTGCAAGGAAGGTTTGTGGCTTTTCGTTTGATGTCCGGTACGAACGACGTCGTCGTCGTCGTCGTCGTCGTCGTCGTCGTCGTCGTCGTTCGTGCGAGGTTAGAAGAGCGGCGAGATTGTTATTTACCCAAACAATGCGAATCCAGGTAATAATTGATGCCATCGTAAAATCCAAGTGCTGCGCACGTTGCCGCCAGTTCGGCAGAGATAAGATCCGTCATTTTTCAACAACGTCAACGACAATTTTTCGACGCGCTGACTATTTGCATCTGTTTTCAAAGAAAAACGAGCCGGCTTAGAACGGTTTACTATATCGCGGACATAGTAGCAACGGTAATAATAGGGGGATAAGCGTGTGTAGTCGAAAGGTTGAACGCGATACGACCGACGCGCCGTAACTCGCCAAAGTGACACGGTCGCGTGGGAATATAGTCTCGCGCGACGTCACGCGCTCGCAATGGCGACGAATCGGCGCGCGTAAATTCAAAACGCGTACGGACAAGCGTACGATACTGGTGTTGGTTCGTTGGAGGAAAGTTGACGGGGCGGTGTTCCTCCTCGTTATATCTTTCGAATAATTTTATTGATCGTTGGAGAGGAGTCGCGGGCGTGTTTATCGCGGTAGAACGTATTTGCTCGAGGCGCCGTGATACTCCCGCGAATAATGTCAATCGTCCCGATGATCGGTGCCAAGAGGATGTATAATGTGCCACTCGCTAAGAATGTTGATGAGTACGAAGACAAAGTATAGAGAGTAAAGAAGAAAAGCGTATGAGCGACGAGCCACGAATCCAACGGCATTTAAATAAATGAGCGAAGCCCCGAGGGAAGCGAGCAAAAAGGCGAGGCATCCGGGCATCATGTCGCTCGATCGGATCTTGATATAATAATCGTGATTTTTGGCGGCTGCTATTGTCCACGACAATCCGAGTCCGAGCAGGGTATTGAAGAGTGGTCCACCGAAACAAGCCGAATAACCCATTCGATTGAAGCCCCGTCTCGCAATCGCAACGTTCGATATCAAATCTGTGATTGAAATAAGAATCGATCGTTAGGTAGGTTAGTTATTATAGGTATTAAACGCGGACTCGATACTCGAGGCGCACAACATTTATTACCACCGACACTATTGCCCCAAGCGAGCAATGTTATCCCGAGCATAGGATCCGAAATACCGCTGGCATATCCGATACATTGAAGAACGGCCATAATCTCATTGGCGATAATGTAAACGACGAGCATCGTCGCCGCAAAACCGATGAACGCAAAAGCCTGTTCCGATCCGATTTCATGTATTGGACGTTGATGGAACGTCCAAGGAAAAAGACCAAGGTACGCGTAAACGTGAAACGGTTTTACGGATGAACGAGCGGACTTACGTTGTGATATTTTGGACATCGATTTCCGTCTGTTTTAATAAAAACGAGGCTGCCGACGCCAAGACTCAAAATACTGACGATAATGAGAAGAGTCGGTACATGCTGCATACGAGAATTGCCGAAAATGCTCGTTCCCCATACTGGCAAAAGTACATGAAAAATCAATATCGATATAATATTCTTATAATATATAAGAAATAAGATGTGGAGATAATCGATGTGTCGTTACGGTCCAATTTCAAGAGAAAGACAATGGGTGTGGTGCACAATTGGAGACAATTGAGCAGTTTGGACCAGCCTCTCTTTTCCGCAGTCTCATTCACAACGGGAATTAATAATTGGAGGAGAAAGGTGACCGGAGCTCTGATGACGAGAATCGATTTAAGTATAGGATTCGAGCGTCTCCAATCTTGATAACTGATGGGATTGATATCGTAGAAAAATTCGGCGAGTAAACCAGTGGGACGCGGCGACGAATAAGGAGGATCGTTGTCATTGTCGGCAAAGGCGGCGGTGGTGGAGGAGGACGAGGCGATGGTACGAACGTTGCCGAGACTCGGCGCGTCGGTGGTCGCGTTCCTTGTCGCGGCAGCGATTCTTGCCATCTCGGTCGCTATCGCAACGTCTGCCGCCAGTACAACAATTAGAGAGCCGGGTTGCTTGCAATAGTATATATTTATATATATATATATATATATATATATATATATATATATATATATGTGTGTGTGTGTACATGTAGGTACGCGTTTAATCGGCTTACCGAGTTTAGCTCGAAGGCTGTAAGCGCGAGATCGAAGCGGAAGTTGATGATCGGGACGTAATTGAGGTCGAGGAGGGATGATGGTGGTACCGCGATGACGATGGTGGGCGGTAACGAAGGTCCTAAGTACTTCCGGATCTTGCAAGCGTGGAATTCGAGCTGCGATTATATTGGGAGCGTTAAAGCCTTCTCGCAACGAACTTCGCAATGACTTGACCATCGTCTCTTAATTATTAACAGTCTGACCTTTTCGTTGCTCCTCTCGATTTTCGTAAAATTGCATGGCAACGACAATGACGATAAAGAATATGTAAATCAAGATGAAGCCTGCGACGTTTTGTGAAAATGTGTCGGATTAATTATTGCAATAATAACGGGTAGAATAGAATAAAGGGTGAAGGGGAAGCGTACTCAGAGCTTCCCAGAGGTGAATAACTTGATCCTGAGTGGTATAGCTTATCCAACATACGGCAAATATGTAGAAACAAGAGTCCCGGGTAAATGATTTAACGGGAATGCGAAAGGCATCGTCGACGAGAGCGACCGAGCCTGCTATTATCGCCGTTACAAATATCCCAGCACCGATGAGCTCCGTAAACATAATAACCATTTCTCTCTGATCGGTCGCGACCAACGAAGTAAATATGTCCGGTGCACCATTTCCAAATGCCAATATCGTTACTCCGGCAATGTTTTCCGAAAGACGCATAACGTTCGCAATCACGCCGAGGGATGGACAAAAGCTATAAGTTATCATTCAGGGACATACCTCCTTCAAGCTTCTCCTTCAAAAATTGTAATAATAATACGTACAAATTGTCCGCGGTCGTACCAAGTATGAGAAAGAGATAGAACAACCAACAGCCAAATAAAAAGAGACCGAGTGCAAAGAGGCCGCCGGTGCCCGTCTCGCTGGTGAACGTGCAAAAGAGCAATTGGGTGTATTGTAGACTCGAGTCCGATTCACAGTTAATTTGACTCTTGACCCAGTCGCATCGCTCCGCCGCCGCTATTTCCCATACGTACGAGCAATCGTTCTAAACCGATATCACAAAAAACATACCTCCATATTATTACCTATTTGTCACATCTCCTTCTCTCCCCTATCCTTCTCTTTCTCTTTTTCTAAACGAATCCATTACTTTTCACTGCTTGGTTCGTTCGTTAATTCACCTCTCTGATTTGAAATCCTCCGTACTTGGATGGATCCTCCGAGATCCGCTGTCTCATCCTCTCCTTCGTATTTCATCGATACACAGTCCCATTTGACAATTGTATTTCAACTGCGAGACAAAAGAATCGGGCCGTAACGATATCGCGACATTCACATCAGAGGGCCATCGTAGTTACGTATACGGCGCGTCGTAAAAATCACAAGTTGACGAATAACAAAAAGTATCATTTATGTAATAATGATTTATTAACTTATTAATTTTCTCACATACAATAGTATTATGCGTGAACAATCAAATATTTTATAAACAAAATTTACAAAATAAGGTTCAAGTCTTTACAACTAAAAGCTACTAGTATTAGTTTTACGGATCACATAGCTTTCTCATATGTGTATGTATATATATATATATATATATATATATATATATATATATACGCATATAGTTATATTTCGGCAAACGCACGCGGCACGGAACGCGCCCGAAACTATTCTTTCATTTTATGCTCTATTTCGTCTCCGTTTACTTTTCTCTTTTCTCTATTTATACGCATGGGTACATTATGGAGTGTGGGGTCTACGGGTGTATGTGCGCGCGCGCGCGCGTGCGTGTGTGAGTGTGTGTGTGTGTGTGTGGGTGTGTGTGTGTGTGTGTGTGTGTGTGCGTCGATGCACATACATGCGTATATATACACATTCACGCACGTATGCACGCACGCACGCACATACATAAATACATATGTATAAACATTAGACCAAATGCTAGATAAAAATCAATTATCCACCGAGTCATCGAGTGTAGAGACATTTCAAGGGCTACTACAAGGAGAGTGGTAATTCTTTTTCTTTGTAATACATACCAATATTTTAGTAATATATAATACATTCATAAAAATTCAACTTTTCTATGTGTAAATATAAAATTATCATCTCTTAATTATTACACACCGCACTGACAGTTGATATATCATGAATGTATAATAATTGCGTGTCGTCGCGTTAATCGATGATTCTTATAATGCATGATGATGATGATGATGGTGGTATGATGATGATGATGATAATGGGGATGATACTCGTTTTCATATATAATAAAGTAATAATCATCATCTCGTGCTTACACAGCCCGCCTTCCCCGCATCCTCTAACATGAATTTTTCATATATATTCTTTAAAATGATGAATATATATGTTCGCCTATTTTCAAGTTTTGTTCTTCATCCCACCCATACCAATAATTATTGTATATATCGAATGGCATACATTTTGATACAACGGTATGTGGCAAAAGTAAACGATGGTGATAATAATGGTGAATATTTTGGAAAAAGTTGCGTAGGCCAAGCGCGCTCAAACTCATGCTCAATTGCCTCAAAATGTAGCACAATTATATTTGCGAGGATGGTACCCAGCCACCGATATCGATCGAAAAGGTATTTTGCGTTTAAGATCAGACGGAGGACACGCGCGTACTCGCCAAATCTCGGATGCGCGGTATTACGTAATATGTATTCGCTTTTAAGCAGTATGAATTTATTTCGATATACGCACATAAATCGATAAAGAAAAATATATGGGGCGCGATGATACGGATCGGGCGTATGTATGCCCGTTGGTGGCAATTGCGTAATAGTCGTCGACATTCTATATCATACATGTACAATGTACGTACGTACGTTTGATTTTAACGTGGCTGCGAATAAATTAAGTACAATCTCTATACCTAGTATGGATAAGAATAATAAAATTCGCGTCAGCGAGACCAAATGAACAAACGTCTCTCGTAAGTTGCTTTTGATTCGTTCGTGTATTTAAAATATTAATCGTATCAATGTCTCGATGGGTCTCGTATATCTCTTCGCGCATACTCTCTCGCTCACTCTCTCTCTCTCTCTCTCTCTCTCTATGCCGTTATTCTTAATCGATTTTGATACTTTTGATGCATGCTACTCATATATTATATCGTTTATTGTCCGTTATATTCTCTCGACTGATCAAAGTGGTAGATAATAACAAGCAGCTCATTTGTCGACTGTTATCTCGCTGTGTGTATATATAGTACGTTGTGTAGTGTACATAATTGAAAATAATTTCGGAAGGCATTGTTATCGTAATAATAGCGTTTCTTAATAGATTTTGTCGTTATTGTCATCGTCGTCGTCGTCGTCGTCGTCGTCGTCGTCGTCGTCGTCGTCGTCGTCGTCGTCGTCGTCGTCGTCGTCGTCGTCGTCGTCGTCGTCGTCGTC